>ML283165.1:20073-66880 GCA_005239495.1 Nicotiana undulata
CGGCATACTCAAATAAGGGGAAAAGTATGAAAACACATAGGAGAATGTAGAACCTGGATCAAATAACACCGAAGCCTCTCGGCTGCAAACTAAAACTGTACCTGTGATAACTGCATCAGAAGCCTCAGCATCTGGACGAGCAGGAAAAGCATAACACCGAGGCATAGCCCCTCCAACCTGTATATCTCTAGGTATACCTGCTACGGGCTGGCCTCTACCTCTCTTGGCCTGCCCTCCACCTCTATGCGTCTGACCTCCACCTCAGGCACTACGACCACCACCCCTAGCTGGTTGAGGGGGTGGAGGTGCACCTGATGTAGGAACCATGGCACGAGAACCCTGATACTGAGAACCATCAAAGCCTCGAGGGCAAAACCTAGAAATATGCCCAATACCACCGCAAGTGAAGCAAGACATCGGCTGTTGAGAATACTGACCCTGGAATTGACCCTGTCAACCAGAATGACCACCCTGATAGCTCTGAATTGGCGGTGCACTGATGGAAGTTGCAGGTGCACTGCAAGATACCTGGAGTGCCGACTCATAAGGCCTAGGAGGATGGCCTTTTCCAAAGGAATCTCTGCCTCCAGATGAGGCACCACTGAAACGGCCGAAATGACGAGGTCTCTTGTCAGACCCCTGACCACCACCCTGGGATAATACCATCTCAATGCGTCTGGCCACATCGGCTGCATCCTGGAAAGAGATATCAGTACCCATCTCTCTGGCCATCTGAAGCCTGATGGGTTGAGCTAGACCCTCAATAAACCTCCGAACCCTCTCCCGATCGGTGGGGAGTATCATAAGGGCATGACTGGCTAGTGTAATAAACATAGTCTAGTACTGAGTGACGGACATGGAGCCCTGTTGTAGACGCTCAAACTGCCTCCGAAGATCCTCTCTCTGAGTAACTGGAAGGAACTTTCCCAAGAACAACTCGGAGAACTGACCCCAAGTCAAAGGTGCAGACCCAGCGGGTCTGGTCAAGTAGTAATCTCTCCACCAAGTCTTGGCGGTGCCAGAAAGACGAAATGTAGCAAAATAAACTCCATTGGACTCCACAATGTCCATGTTCCGAAGAACCTCATAACAGCTGTCTAAATAATCCTGGGGATCCTCTGATTGTGCACCAGTAAATGTTGTAGTAAATAACTTGGTGAACCGATCCAACCTCTACAGAGCATCTGCGGACATGGCTGTTCCCTCTTTTGCTAGTTCCACAATACCTGACTGAACTACTCCGGCCGTCTGAGGTGCCGGATTCTGGAACTGAGTGGAAAACTGCTCTGGCGCATGAATAGCAGGAGTCTGGGTCCCTCCCCCAGCCTGAGATCCAGATGGTGCAGTAGGAAGAAGACCGGCCTTAGCCACGCTCTCCATGAGTCCCACTAAGCGGACTAGAGTGTCCTGAAGTACTGGGGTGCAATGAATCCCTCTAGGACCTGAGTAGGTCCAACTAGGACTGTCGGAGTAGGAACCTCACCGGCAAAGTCTACTTGTGGGTCCTCTACTTGAGTTGCTGCTCTAGCTCTGCCTCGGCCTCGGCCCCTCGTATGAGCTGTAATAGGAGGATCAGGCTGCTGGTCGGTCGATGAGGAAGCACACGTCCTCGCCATCTGCGAGAGAGTAAAATAGAGACTCAATTAGCATTCAGAATTTCATTGGCACGACAAAGAATGAAAGATGTGAAGTTATTCCTAACTTTGCAACCTCTGGGGGATAAGTACAGACATCTTCGTACCGATCCCTCAGACTCTACCAAGTTTGTCCGTGAGCTGCGAGACCTAAGCAACCTATGGCTCTGATACCAACTTGTCACGGCCCAAAAATCCCACCTTCGGGCCATTACTGCATCTAATGTTGAACTCGCTAGACAGGCCAATGCTTGAACTAAATAAAACTTATTAACAACAAATACGAACAAGATAACCAAGGCTTCGATGGCCCACCATATGAAATTTAACAAAATAACCCAAAATACAACATAGCACTTTTCGAAATAAAACCCATAAACAAATCCCAGAACTGGTGTCACATACTCACGGACTATCTAAGAGATTACTACAAACAAAAGGTCTGAAATAAATACATAAGACTGTCTTTGAAATACAAAGTAAGACAGAGCTGAAAGTGGAAAGTAGAAGGTGACGTCAAGGCCCACGAACGTCTGCGGGTCTAGCTCGAGTCTCCTGTGTGACTGAAGAAGATGCTCCGATCGTCAGTGATCTCAGGGTCCGGCTGTGTAGTCTGCACAACATAAAGAAGTGCAGGTGTAGCATCAGTACAACCGACCCAATGTACTGAGTAAGTGTCGAGCCTAACCTCGGCGAAGTAGTGACGAGGCTAGGACCAACACAATATATGTACCTACGCAATTTTATATAATAGCAGGAGAAATGGCAACAAAATAAGCAAGTAAGACAGATACGGGGAGAACATGCTGGGGAGATAGGGTAGTAGTATGCTAGCACAGAAGTTCAGCGTAATAAATGAAACGTAAAGACAAGGCAGAAATATAGCTTCTCAAACATATAATGAACAGAAAAGGCACGGCATGTCCCCTCGTGCATAACCTCACAGTCACTCGGCATGGAATGCCCCCTCGTGCATATATAATAACACTCGGCACGGAATGTCCCCTCGTGCATAACCTCACAATCACTCGGCACGGAATGTCCCCTCGTGCATATATAATAACACTCGGCACGGAATGTCCCCTCGTGCATAACCTCACAATCACTCGGCACGGAATGTCCCCTCGTGCATATATAATAACAAGCAGTCAGCACGGCATGTCCCCTCGTGCGACGAATAATAACAACACAAGGCAACAATAATATGAAAGTCAACAATACGAAGTCTCAAGTGCATGGAAATATTCAATACAATTCTATCGTTCCGGCTAGGAGAAATCATCATTTACCACATCAACAAATGCCCGACAAGGGTCTCAGCTATAACCAACCTTGCGTCAGTAATACAATTTCAAAAGTGTAAGCCTCAACTAGAACAATTAACTCAATAACTCTCCACGTCATGAAACAACATCCAGTATCACTTTTAATTCATAATTTACTCAGAGTGCGGGAAATATTAAGAACATAGAAAATTTCATAACAATTGACTCACGGGCATGCTTGACCGCAACGCATAGGCACTCCTCACCACGCCTATACGTTGGACATGAGTTTCACATAACAAGTAAGACTCTACACCTAATCCCTCAAGCTGAGGTTAAGCCAAACACTTACCTCGGCTCCAAAGATTTGCAAGTCAAGCCTCAATCACAGCCTTCCTTTAGAATCCGACTTCGGAACGGTATTATCTAGACATAATCAACCCAAGTACATCAATAATGGCTCAATAAATCAAACCCATAGCCTAATTATTTATTTCAAAGCATTCTTCCTAAGATTCCAAAAATTTTCCCCGGGCACGCTTGGTCCAAACACGAGGCCCGGACCAAAACCCGATCACCCATAACCCTACGAGTTAGAATATGTCATTTTATTTAAGATTCGACCCCAAATTGAGGTTGAATCACCCAAAATTCTCAAAAACACAACTCTACCTAAAATCCCTAATTCCTACTTTGATTCCATGTTTTTAGGCCTAGAATCTAGTGATTAGTTGAAGAAATTAAGAGAAAACGAGGTCAAGAGCACTTACCTATGGAGTTATGGAGGTTGGGGAGCTTGATTCTCGGTTATGGAGGCTTGGGGAAGAAAATGGAAGTGGAAAATGGGAAGAATCCTGTATAAGGTTCTGTTTTGGGGTTAAAAATATAACTGGGCATTTTTAATGCTATGCGATCGTGGAACATGAGGTGCGATCGCATAGAGGTAAGTTGCTTAAGCTCTGCGATCGCAGAGACCCTAGTGTGATCGCACAGGGCAATTCTACCCAGCCCCAGGCCCTATGCTAACCTCTGTGTGTTCGCAGCACCCCACCTGCGTTCGCACAGTATTAACCCCGGACCCTCCGCGATCGCGCCCTTTGAGGTGCGTTCGCACTGAACAACTAACCCCCAGCCCCCTTCCTATCTATTACAGTATGCGATCGCGGAGAAGCAAGTGTGATCGCATAGTGCATCAGACCCCATCACATCCCAATGCTATGCGATCGTAGGGAAGAATTTGCGATCGCACTGAAGGAGGTATCAGACACAAGAAAAA
Organism: Nicotiana undulata; assembly: GCA_005239495.1. Classification (NCBI taxonomy): domain Eukaryota; kingdom Viridiplantae; phylum Streptophyta; class Magnoliopsida; order Solanales; family Solanaceae; genus Nicotiana; species Nicotiana undulata. The sequence goes on from ML283165.1 coordinate 24,249, forward strand.
CTTGAGGAACACAAGATTTTCATGTTTTTCATACCCCGTTAGATACCCGAAACTCACCCGAGCCCTCGGGGATCAAAACCAAACACACACACGACTTCCAAAACATCCTACGGACTTGTTCAATCTTTTAAATCATCAAAATATCATCAAAAACCATGAATCAAACCCCAAAACCAAATTAATCAAATTTAAGAACTTTGAAATTCTAGAATTCACTTCAACACGCCGAACCCGCCTAAACCACTCGGAATGACTTCAAATTTTGCAAATAAGTTATAAATGACACAACAGAACTATTCCCGATCTCGGAATTTCATTCGGACCTCGGGAACATAATATCACCTCTCAAGCTAAATTTCAAATTCTTTAGAAACCCCACAAATTAATCTCGTTTTACACCAAATTCTACAGATACGACAATTAACATATAACAAACTTGTTCCGGGCTCCGGAACCGCAATACGGGCCTGGTAACACGGCTTTCACATAATTACTCATTTTCACAATCCTTTATTATTTCCTGAAAACAATTTTATTTAAAAATTCGTTCCTCGGGCTTGGGACCTCGGAATTCGATTCTGGGCATATGCCCAAGTTCCATATTTTCCTACGGACCCTTCGGGACCGTCACATCACGAGTCCGGATCCGTTTACTAAAAATGTTGACCAAACTCAACTTTATTCAATTATTCAATTCAAAAATCCCATTTTAATCAAATTTTCACATGGAAGCTTCCCGGCTACCTGCCCGGGATGTGCACGCATATCAAGGTGAGATTAACGGAGGCTTTCGAGGCCTCGGAATACAGATTTAGCTGGAGTTACTTAGGATGACCTTTTGGGTCATCACACCACCTCTTCGGTAAGTGAAAAAACAGTAGCGGACCTCACCGTTGAATCAGTCAATATATAGATAGAAATAATTTTTGTATTTTGTGTCATTCTTTTGCCAAAGTGAACACCAACATCCATATACATACAAGTGTGATCGCAACCCTCTAAAAAATATCAACTTTAATTTCAGGAGGACCGATATTTTGACAGTTATACTTGGCAGTCAGTGAGACTGATAGCACAAAATTGACATTCAGAATAAACTGTTAGAGAAGATGATTTAATCGTGGCAGGAGATATAGCAATTGATCGTAAAAAACAGATATATCTCAATAGATGGGGAATCAAATCACAATCTGTGCTCTGGCCTCTCTCATCCCTCCTAGTTCAGATGCCTTTACTAGCGAAATTATCACTCAATTCACATAGAAAAGGGTAAAATTTTGAACCTTACCTTGATGAGAAGAAACTTTAAGATGAGCAGCTGTTGTCTATGGAGGTGACGAGTAGCTTCGTTTTCTAATTTGCTGAATTTTACGAGTAGATCAGTTTCTCTAATTATTTGAATTCGATGTAGCTGTTCTTTGCTAATTCGTTCAAAATAGAGGTTTACGATGCAACTGTTAGAGAAGTTGACGTCTTCAGACTTTTTAGGTTTATACGAATTGCTTAGAGAATTAGTGGATGTCTTAGGGTTTTTTCCTTTTTGGGGGGTGGGGTGGGGGGCGGGAGATTTTGGCGGAGATGTGGGAAAAAATGAGGGAAAAGTTAGCGCCTTTTATTAATTAATAATTATTTAACGACCGGCTGGTTATATTTTAACGGCCGAATATTATCCCCTCCTTAATATTAAGTTAAAAATTAGTTTTAACGACTAGAAAAAAATTTGGTTGTTATAAATACACTTATAACGACCGTTTTTATGTCCCTTCATTAAGAAGTGGTCGTTAAAAATCAAATTTCTTGTAGTGTTATACCCGAAAATTGAACACCAATAGGTTCATCCTATGAAGATTACAGTTAGACATACATACCTCAATTGGGTTTTCCTTAATTTCTACCACAAATGTCGGAACCTTTAGCACCTTCAATCTATTTCACAATGTAGCACAATTGAACCAAAAATTAGGAATAATAATGATATCCCTAGCTCACTTGAGCATTATATCAAACATTATGCAATCATTAAGGTTGCATGGTCCCTTCTTAGTGGAAGATTACTTTAACCCTTTTTCCCCTATATGATTTAGGATTATCTGATTACATGCATGCAAGGTTTCTATCCCCATTCCCATGAACCAACCTATCCCTTGTCCATTTAACTAAAATCTGGAAATTAAGGTTGGGCGGGGGAGAGGGGGGAGAGAAATTGGTGTCCTTATTGATTAGTTCCAAGCTTGAGTGGTGATGAAGGATCAATTGGAGGGGGTTTGGGACCTTATCTCTCTAATACCCACTCTCTTCTCACTCTAAATTAACAGAAAAGTGGCTAAAATATGGTGGATGGGTGTTATATAAATCTGGGGTCGGGTTTCAAAAATTAGAAAATGGGAGCCCCAATGCAGGTTTGCCGCCCAAAATGCGATCGCATTTCAGTTATGCGGTCCGCAAACCTGCCGCATAGTTGGCCTTCAGCTGGGCAAAAAGGGAAAGGAAACTGCCCAGGTATGCGGCAACTTTGCGGTCCGCATATTTGTTATGCGGTCGCATAGTGCACTGCATAACTCCCTCCACAAAATTCAAGTGCAAATATGCATTTTGGACCGCAAATTGTCCAACTATGCGACCACTATGCGGTCCGCATACTTGGTGTGCGATCGCATAGTGGACCGCCGATCCGCATTCCTCCACGAATTCTCTTTCTCTAAGTCTGGGGGTACTTTTCACTCCTAAGAGGTCCGAACCTAAGAATCTTTACGGCCATTTCAACATGGAGATCTAACTGTGCATCATTTTTGGGTTAAGGATTATACGGGTCCTTACAATAATCCTCCTAATATTACACTGCCTGATTCATCTTCTCCAGAACAGACTACACCAGTTCCTATACCGGCGGAGGGTGCCACAATCCCTCCCGCCGTTATGCCTGTTCCACCTCCTGCCCCCAGCTCTCGTTGTTTCTAATGGGGATCTTAGGGGAGCTATTCATATGCTGACCATGTTAGTGGCTTCCAAGACCCAAAGGTCAAATGATGCACCCACCTCATTTAGCTTGCAAGGGGATTCTTCCGGTTCCACGGTAAACAGGTTCCTTCAGTTAGACCCTCAAGTGCTCACATGTATTGATCCCGGGGAAGACCCTCAGGATTTCATTGATGAGATGCATAAGACTCTCCAAAGTTATGTGTGCTACTGAGATAGAGGGAGTAGAGTTGGACTCCTATCGTTTGAGAGTGGTGGCATATTCTTGGTTTGAGATGTTGGAGGATTCCCGTGAGGAGGGGAGCCTTCCGACGAGGTGGGGTGAGTTTGCGAATGCTTTCATTGACCATTTCTTGCCTGCTGAGACTAAGGCAGCCCGTGTTGTGGAGTTTGAGACCCTTAAACAGGGTAGTAAGTGTGTGGGGAAGTATCACATGGAGTTAGTGCGCCTGTCAAAGTATGTTGTTCATATGATGTCGACTGTGGAAGCTAGAGTGCGTCGATTTGTGCAGGCCTTAGCCCTTTGGTTATTAATGAGGCTGCCACAACTGCTCTAAATTCTAACATGAACTATGGAAAGATGGTGGCATTTTCCCAAGCTAAGGAGGCTTGAAAATTAAAGCACATGATGGAACAAGAAGTTAGTAGTAGGGCTCGATCAGTGTTCAACCTTGGGGATTCATTTGTAGGTGGGCGATCAACTTTTCGCGGAGGATCAGCAGGGCCATCCCAGTCTTATGCCCAGTCTTCATCTAGTGCCCTGCCATCAGGGCACGATCAGCAGTAAGAGAGTCGCTTTAGGCCCAATCAGGGTAGTAGGGGGTCCCACCATCAGGGCCGATCAGGAGGGAGATTCCAGCAGCATCAGAGGTTCCCATGCCTTAAGCGTGGGAGGATACATTCAGGAGTTTGCTACCAGGACATGCTAGTATGTTATGGATGCGGGATGAGAGGCAATATTCAGAGGGAGTGTCGTGTATCCCGCCAGGGTGCGGGAAGGGGCACAACTTAGTCATCTAGTCCTACACCTGCTACATCTTCATCACACCCTCCAACTTGAGGCTCTCCAGCACTCGTAGGGTGTGGTGCATCTAGGGGTGGTGCACAGAGTTCGGGAGGACCCAGCCGGTTCTATGCTATGAGTGGTCGACAGAGTGCAGAGGCTTCTCTAGATGTCGTCACAAGTATATTGACTGTTCAATCTTATGATGTGTATGCTCTTATTGATCCTGGATCTTCCTTGTCCTATGTTACTCCTTATGTTTCTACGAGCTTCGGGATAGAATCGGAACAACTTCATGAGTCGTTCTCTATATCTACTCCGGTTGGATAGTCTATTACGGACACACGGGGTTATAGAGATTGTGTTGTCACGGTGCGTGGTCGGGATACCATGGCTGATCTCATTGAACTGGGAATTATTGATTTTGATGTAATAATGTGAATGGATTGGCTTTATTCATGTTTTTCCAAACTCGACTGCAGAACCAGAATTATGAGGCTTGAGTTTCCTAACGAGCTAGTTGTTGAGTGGGAAGGGAATAATGTTATGCCAAAAGGTAGGTTTATTTCTTACCTTAAGGCCACGAAGATGATCAGGAAAGGGTGTATTTATCATTTGGTCCGAGTTACGGACACCACAGTTGAGGTGCCTACCCTTGAATCTATACCAATTATGAATGAATTCCCCAATTTCTTCCCGGATAAGCTCCATGGGATTCTTCCAGATAGGGAGATTGATTTTGGGATTGATGTGATGCTAGGCATGCAGCCTATATCCATTCCACTTTATAGAATGGGCCGACAGAATTAAAATAGCTAAAGGAACAACTGAAGGATTTTCTAGAGAAAGGTTTCATCCGACCGAGTGTGTCGCCTTGGGGCGCACCGGTTCTCTTTGTCGGAAAGAAAGATGGATCATTGCGGATATGTATTGACTACCGGCAACTTAACAAAGTCAAAATAAAAAATAAATGCCCATTTCCAAGGATAAATTATTTGTTTGATCAATTACAGGGTGCTAAGTACTTCTCCAAAATTGGTTTGCGGTCCGGGTATCATCAATTGAAGATAAGGGAGCAAGAAGTCCCGAAAACAACTTTCAGAAACCGGTATGGGCACTTTGAACGTCTTATACGACGGGATATTCTTTTTTTTATACGTACCCTTTTACTTTAGGGTTTAGACCTCCCATTGATCTAGTCATAATCGAATTTGGTCATTTCTTCAATATTTGCTTAGGACAAATTGGTCCTCTTGTGTGGCGAGTTGTCGCATGTCTTAGGATTTTAGCTTCTTTAGCCTCGGTTCCTTTTACTTTTAACCATCTTATTTATCTTTATACTCCTGCCTTATTTCGGCAAAGGGTTTTTACTCTGGCTGCCAGGAGTAAAAGAGTGTTGGTAACCCTTGGAGATGATAAGGACAGAGGTTGGTACCTCCGGTACGTCGCTGTGCCCATTGCTGGTTTAGTGGGTGAAGAAAATCTTCCCTTCCTTGAGAAGTGTAATCGTGCACGTGAGTACATTTTAGCTCACATTTGTTACTTTTCTTCTTTTTTCTTGAAGTGTTTTACTAACACCGTATTTGTTTCTTCTTTCTTCAGCAATCATGGGTACTATTGAGAATGTCTCCGGTATTCGTGATTGGGTAGAAATTTTTTTGTCGATTGCTCCCTTAGAAGAAAGGTCTTGGAAGTACTTCTCTAGGAAGTACGGTTGGCAAGTAAAGACCCACGGTAAGTAAAGCTTTTGTTTCCGCTTCTTTCCTTACTCGGGCCTCTTTTCCTTTTTTGCTTCTTGGAAGTACTTCTTTGGGAAGTACGACCGGAAAGTAAAGACACACGGTAAGTGAAGCTTTTGTTTCCGCTTCTTTCCTTACTCGAGCCTCTTTTCCTTTTTTGCTTCTTGGAAGTACTTCTTTGGGAAGTACGACCGGAAAGTAAAGACACACGGTAAGTGAAGCTTTTGTTTCCGCTTCTTTCCTTACTCGAGCCTCTTTTCCTTTTTTGCTTAACCTTTTTCCTTTTGATAGGGTTTTCTGTTCGTGGGGTGTCTGCTACGTCTATCCCGAAGATATCTTTGGCTCAGGCTCAAGACATTATTGCTGGTTCTTCTTCCTCAAAGAGAAAGGTTGTTGAGTCTCGAGCTGAAGAAGAAGAAAAAGAGGAGGGCACTTTGGTGTATAGGTCACGAAGAAGGAAGGTGATTTTGGACGATGAGTCTTCACCCGGAGTTGTGCCTTCCGTGCCTGAAGTCATACCCTCTACCTCTGAAGATGTTTCTCTCTCTCCTGTACATGAGTTTGCAGATCATTTATTCCACCAAGGTTTTGGTTCTGCTATTGATGAAGTCCCCTTGGATGTCTTTCAGAGAAGCTCGTTCATCTGCTCTTGCTATTTCCTCCACTCCCTTAGCTATTACTACTCTTGTTGCTGCCATGCCCGTGGTTCTTTCATCCTCTCAAGTTTCCGTGTCTGTTACTTCTTCTGCTCCACAAATTTCCTTACATGTGGCTCCTTTACCTCAACCTGCTTCCGCGCCTCCTGTTAGATAAGTAGGATCTTCCAGTAGGGAGATGAGGCAAGTACTTATTGAGGTTCCGGCTGATGGAAGCCTTTTTAAGAAATTCGGCCAACCCGAAGTGTGGCTGAAGCCTTTGATTGGCCCGACAAAGAAGATCAAGCTTGATAGCCATAGCGCCCTTACATGGGCTAATGAAGTCGTTCATTCTTCTTTGAAGGTAAAAATGTGTTTCCTTTTATTTCATTTTTGTACATGAAATTTATCGTAGCTAATTGATTACTTTTTTTGTAGACCAATCTTATAGGCATAGAGCTTATGAAAAGGATTTCTAACACGGAGAAAGAGTTAAAGGAGTGGCATGCTGAAGCAGGGAATTGGAAGGGAGAGTATGATAGCTTAAGGATCGACATGGATGCCTTAGAAGAAGAAAGGGATACCTTGAAGCGACAGATAAGAATCATGTCAGCAGAACTAGAAGTGAAGAAGGTTTCTTCCAATCAGGATGATAAGGACAAGAGCATTATCGGGTCTTCATTTGCTAAGCAGTTGTCCCGTGCATCCGAAGAAGTTAGGAACTCGAAAGACTTGCTGACGCAGAAGGAGGAATACTCGGGCGAGCTTGTGCAATCACTCACCCGGACCCAGGAGGATCTTCGTAATGATTTAGACAGAGTCCAATCCCTGGAGGAGTCGATTGTACCTTTGAGGGCTGCCCATGAAGCTACTGAAGCGAAGAAAGACGTGTTAAAAACTGAGCTTCAAGTATGGGCGAGAGATTATGAAGATCTCGAAGAGGCGGCTGCTGTCGATGTGAGCTGGGCGTACATGAATTCTCGTCTTGACATATTAACGGAAATGAGTCAAGAGGGTTTCGACCCTAGTGATGAAATAGCTAAAACTAAGGAAGCCATGGAGAAGGCTCAACAAGGTCATAACCTCTCTTCACCTGATGGTAAGACTTCTGCTGCTCATGCCTCTTCGTCCTAAGTCGCTCCCGTTCCTCCTACTAGTGAAGAAGTCAATCCTCCTCCTCAAGAAGATTAAAGTGTTGGTTCACCCCTTTTTTTTATTTGATTAGTGGTTACCCCGGCTCCATCGGGGTTAAATTTGAATCTTTTAAAAGTCCCCAACTGACAACTTAAGGGCACCTTAATGTATAAATTATATGCGGCTAAGTACTAGTTAGTACTTAGTTCTTACTTAGCCGCTCTTTTTTGAATATATGCAAGTTATGACTTTTTTTTGCTTTGAGCTTCTGCTTCACTCTTAAGTCTTTTGCATGTTTTGATTTTTGAGGTTTTTGTTTTACCTCTGAATTTGCATGAAGATGCCGAAATCACTCGTACCTTTTCGTAGTAGGCACAGGGTTGTATATAAAATGTGAGCCTTTTTTGTAGTAGTCTTTGTTTATGAAAGAGGGCCCTTTTTGATTGACACTTAATGAAGAAGACGTCTCAACTTTATAATGGTGTAATAATGCAACAGAGTGATAGGAATTTTTCACATGTTTAAGAATGTTTCTGAGAAAAGTTTTTTCTTTGAACTTCCACGACATTTTACATGTGTTTTGATTATCGTCTAAAATTCATGTTGCAACTGTTTTTATTAACAGATTTTATATACACTTGTATTTTGTAACTGTTTTTCATAAGTAACAGTTTTTCCGAGTTAATACAAGGGAACAACTGTTTTTCATTAGTAACAATTTTTATAAAGATTGGGGTTTTTACCCGTAACTCTTTTTGTTAACAACAATTTTTAATAAGTATGAGGGAAATGCTTTTCATCCGTAACTGTTTTATTTGAATACAAGGATTTTGATCTTTCATCCGTAACTGTTTTATTTGATAACATTTTTCTATATGAGTACAGAGATATCATAACTGTTTAAAATCACAACAGTTTTTTTGAATGAGTACAATGATGATGATCTTTTACCCCTAACTGTTTTTGTTACAACAGTTTTGAATAAGTACAAAGATGTGCATTTCTTTCTCGCGGATAATATTTTCCATTTCAACCTGAAAATGTTCGAAGGTTTTTTGAATTAGGCTTTGTATTTGAGTCTTCGTCTCTTTCGATTCTTCTCGTATCACTTGACTTCTTTGGTAGATGGATCTTCAGGCTCGAGCTTTGACTTTCTGATAGTCTTCTTTGCTTCGTCTTAGCCTCTTCCATACTGTATAGTCCCCCAAGTGTTTGAGCTTTGAAGAATGAATCTCGAGCACTTGACTATTCCTTCCTTGTGGTCCTTTTCCTAAAAAGGAAAATCATGCGGTACTCGAAGGTATATAGTTTTTTAGATGATGACTGCTTAACCCTTTAAAACGTCCATCAGAAAGTGTAACCCTAGACCGGGAATTCAGTTATTTCCTCGCGTCTTTGCAGGTCTAATATCATCATCGGTTAGCTTTATGCCTATCACCTAAAAAAGTTAGTAAAATTTTAAATGTTCAAAATAAAGAACGTGCAATACCTGACCGGTGGTACTTCTTTTCCTTAGAAGTATTACTTCTTCAAGTGGATGGCATTCCAGCTTGTCGATAGGATTCTGTCGTCCATAGCTTCTAACTCGTAGGCGCCTTTCCCAGCTATGCCTCGGACTTTGTAGGGTCCTTCCCAATTTGGACTTAGCTTTCCTGTGCCTACTTCTTTAGTAGATTGAAAGACTTTTTTGAGGATGAAGTCCCCAAGCTTGAAGTATCTTAGATGAGCTTTACGGTTGTAGTAACGCTCTATGATTTGTTTTTGAGCTAACATCCGTGTTAATGTTGCTTCCCTTCGTGGTTCGAGCAGGTCCATATTAGTCCTTAACTCATCATCGTTTGCTTCCTCTGTGACTGTTATAAACCTTATGCTTGGTTCGCCAATATCCACGGGTATTAAGGCTTCTGAGCCATAGACAAGTGCAAAGGGAGTTTCGCCCGTGGCTATTTTTGATGTTGTTCTGTATGCCCATAATACCGCTGGTAATTCATCATGCAAATTTCCTTTGGCTTTATCTAGCCGCTTCTTTCTTTTTTTGATGATGATTTTATTTGTTGACTCAGCTTGACCATTAGCCACGGGTGGTATGGTGTTGAAGTGATCCGTTTGATTTTCCAGCTTACAAAGAATTCTGTGATTTGAGAGCCTATGAATTGTGGGCCATTATCACACACGATTTCCTTCGGTATCCCAAAGCGGCATATTATGTTTCGCCATAAGAAGCTTTTAACTTCCTTTTCTCGCACCTGTTTGAATGCTTCTGCCTTTACCCATTTTTTAAAATAATCGGTAAGTACGAGTAGAAACCATACATGTCCTTTAGCTGGGGGAAGAGGTCCCATTATGTCCATACCCCATTTCATGAAGGGTCATGGAGATATAATTGGATGCAACAATTTCGCTGGTCGATGCATGTTATTGGCAAACCTTTGGCACCAGTCGCATTTGGATACGAAGTTCTCGGCATCTTCTTCCATCTTAGGCCAATAGTACCCGGCTCTGATTAGGGTTTTTACCAAGGATCTCGCTCTTGAATGATTTCCACAGTGTCTTTCATGGACTTCTTTCATCACAAACAATGTTTGATTAGGTCCGAGGCATTTAGCTAGGGGCTCTCCGAACATCTTGCGATATAGTGAATTGCGAATGAGGCAGTACCGTGCAGCTTTGGGGCGAAGTGCTTGAGCTGTTTTCTTTTCTTCAGGTACGGTGCCATTCTGCAAAAAATTAAGAATTTCGTTTCTCTAATCCCAAGTTAAATTGTTGAAAGTTACCTCATATCTGTCATAGTTGATCGCTGAATGGAATAGATGAACGATGATTGCATTGTCTTTATTTGTTACTTCTGTGACTGCTGCAAGGTTAGCCAATGCATCTGCCTCTATATTTTCCTCCCTAGGTATTTGTATTACCTTCCATGTTTTAAATTGTCTTACGAGCTCTCGTGCCTTTTCCAGATACTGTTGCATCCAAGTCTCTCGAGCGATGTTAGTCCCCTACATCTGATTTACTACCAGTTGGGAGTTGCTGTTAATTACGATTTTCTCGATTGAGAGTTCTCGTGCGAGTTCTAGTCCTGAAATGACAACTTCATACTTTGCTTCATTGTTTGTTATAGGATAACATTTAATAGCATGTTGTGTCTTCTCACCAATGGGTGATATTAAGAGTATGCCTAAGTCGGCGCCTTTTACATTGGAAGAGTCATCAGTAAATAGGGTCCATAGACCTGTATTAGCACCGTTTAAGAGTTGTAACTCCTTTTCCACTTCAGCGACAATGTTATTACTAAAGTCAGCAACAAAATCAACTAATATTCGAGACTTAATTGCAGTCCTAGGCTGATATATTATTTCATGCTCACTTAATTCTATGGCCCACTTGGCTAATCATCCTGACAGTTCTTACTTATGCAAAATATTTCTTAAAGGATATGAAGTCACAACAGTGATTGGATGACATTGAAAATATGGTCGTAATTTTCTACATGCCATTATTAAAGCTAAGGCTAACTTTTCTAGATGTGGATATCTGGTTTCAGCATCTAGTAAAGTTTTGCTTACATAATAAATAGGAGATTGTTTACCTTTATCTTCTCTTACAAATACTGCACTTACAACAATTTCTGAGACTGCTAAGTAGATATACAATATTTCCCCTTCTTTTGGCTTTGATAGCAACGGAGGTTTTGATAGATAAGCCTTCAGATTCTTGAGGGCATGTTGACATTCTTCAGTCCATTCGAACTAATTCTGCTTTTTGAGGACTAAAAGGAATTTAAAACATTATTCAGAAGACCTGGAAATAAATCTTCCCAAAGCTGCTATTCTCCCCGTTAGTCTTTGAACTTCTTTTTTATTTGTTAGTATATTAGGTATTTCTTATATAGCTTTAATTTGAGCGGGATTTACCTCTATTCCTCTGTTTGATACAAGGAAACGAAAAGTTTACCTGATTGTACACCGAAAGCGCATTTTTCTGGATTCAAATTCATATTATACCTGCATAAAATGTCAAAAGTAATAGAAAGGTGCTGGAAATGGTCTTCGGCTCGTGTTAATTTTACCAGCATATCATCAATGTAAACTTCCATCATTTTCCCCAAATGTTCCTGGAACATCTTAGTCACTAGCCTTTGATAGGTGGCTCCAGCGTTTTTTAAGCCAAAAGGCATGACTTTATAGCAGTAAGTCCCCCTGTTCGTAATGAAAGAGGTTTTTTCCTCGTCTGAGGGATCCATTTTAATCTGATTATAACCATAATATGCATCTAGAAAGCTTAATAATTCATGACCTGCGGTAGCATCAATCATTTGATCTATATGTGGTAATGGGAATGAATCTTTGGGGCATGCTTTATTTAAATCAGTATAATCTACGCATACCCTCCATTTGACATTCTTTTTCGGTACCACCACAGTGTTAGCTAACCAGTTAGGGTACGTTACCTCTCGTATCAAACCAATTTTCTAGAGTTTTAGTACCTCTTCGTCAATCACTTGGTTCTTGAATGGTCCTTGATTTCTTTTTTTTTCTGCTTAGAAAGTACGAAGGATGGATCTTCATTTAGTTTATGAGTCATCACTTCTGGTGGAATACCTGTCATATCTTAGTGGGACCACGCAAAGCAATCTGCGTTAGCCTTTAAATAATCAATTAACGTACCTTTTCGACCAGGGCTCAACCTCGTGCCTACATACACCTTCTGTTCAAGTTTTTGTTCAAACAATGAAATAACTCGAGCTCTTCCGTAGTTGTTTTGATGTGTTCGTCTTCTTCCGGTTCATGAATGACGTCTGGTTTGGAGTCTACATCTATGTGGTCCAACACATCTTCCGTAGTGACTGGATTCACCTTCTCGTGGGTATCTCCTCTCTTACCTGTTTGAACATCTACTTCTGTCATACCTGTTTGGTCAGTAATGTTTTATGTACATGTTTGGTCGGTGACATCTGTTTGCAAGATTTCTCCATTTTTCGGTTCTTCCGTCTCTTTTTTGTTATAAAGTGTCACAAAATTTATATTTCTTGAGGTCTGTTGATCACCTCTAATTTGTCTGATTCCCCATTCTGAGGGGAATTTAATTACCTGGTGTAAGGTGGATGGTACTACTTTCATGTCGTGGATCCAAGGCCTTCCCATAATCATGTAATAAGCCATGTCAGTATCAATGACTTGGAATTTGTTGTTCTTAGTTATTCCCTCGGCGTAAGTGCTAAGTTCGATCTCTCCTTTTGTTATCACCATAGAGTTATCAAACCCTGATATGACTCGTGCTCTCGGGATCACCTGATTTCCCATGAGCATTTCTTCCACAACTCTTAACAAGATGATATTGACTGAACTACCTGGATCAATCAACACTCTTTAAACGTTGGTTTCATGAATGAGTAAGGATATTACCAGAGCATCATTATGGGGAATCATTAGTCCGCCAAAATTTGCATCGTCAAAGGTTATGTCATCTTCATCTGGATTTTCTCAAATCCGCTTTCTGTGGGTAATTGTGACCTTCGAGGCTAATTTGCAAATTATTCCGTTCACTTCCTCTCCTCCATGTATCACGGTGACGGTTCTTTTTGGAGGAAAAGGCTTCGGGGGCTCCTTCCTGTTCTTCATATATGCATGTTTACCTTTATCACTAAACAATTCTATTAAATAGCCCTGTTTCAATAAGTGTTTTATTTCACCTTGTAAAAATCTGCAATCTGCAGTCCTGTGTCTGTGATCATTATGGAACTCACACCAGAAATCTAGGTTCCTTTTATTTGGGTTTGACCGCATTTCTTTGGGCCATTTAACCTTATCTCCCATATTTCTTAGTATTGAAATAAGTTCAGGAGTACTTATATTAAAGGTATGATCCCCAATGCGTACATTACCTCTAGGTCGTTCATCCTGGTCCTTATTGGATCTGGATGAGGATGAGCCCACATCTCTGCTTGGTGGTCTATAATCTGACCTAGTGTTTTCAAACCTAGGACGAGTTTCATGCCCCGATGGTCCTAAGTAAGGATCGTACCTATTTTTACCAGATCTCCTGTTTGATTCAGAATGTCTGGATCTGGAATGATCTTCATCTCTCGAACGAGCAATGATATATTTATCTATTCGAAGTTTAGTGTTTTACCTGTTATATACATCATTCCACGTTGTAGCTGGGAATTCGCTTAGAATTTATTTGAGTCTCCTCATGGCTTCCGAGCTTTTGTCATTTAGATTACTTGCGAATGCCATGGCTGGCTAGTTATCAGGCACCTTGGGTAATTGCATTCTTTCTCGTTGGAACTTGTCTACAAATTCACGGAGTAGTTCCCTGTCTCCTTGCTTTATTTTAAATATGTCCTCCATTCTTTTTTCGACTTTTTGTGCTCCAGAGTGTGCTTTTATGAAAGAATCTGCAAGCTCAGCAAAAGAATTAATAGAATTTTCATGGAGAAGAGAATACCAAGTCAGGGCTCCTTTGGTAAGTGTTTCTCCGAATTTTTTGACAAGGACTGACTCAATCTCCTGTTTTGTTAAATCATTGCCCTTTACTCCAGTAGTAAAAGAGGTCACATGGTCGCGTGGGTCAGTTGTTCCATCATACTTAGGAACGTCAGGCATTTTAAACTTCTTGGGTATAGGCAAGGGTGATGCGCTTGGTTTCAAAGGTTGTTGAGAGAATCTATCAACATCAATGCCCTTGATAACAAGTGGTACTCCAGGAATTTGCTCGATTCGATCATTGGGTAGCAGTAAATTTTGTAATTCAGAGTTATTAGTCATACCTGGTCTCGCTTCGAGAGATTCGTTGGGAGTGTCACCCCTTGCTGAGTTTGCCAACCAGACTGAGGATTTTCCATGGTGATAGTATTATTTGGAGGTGGTGTCAGCAATGCAGGTGGTGCCGCCGGTATTCCCCTTGCAAATTCTTCCAAAGCTTGTCCTACGTACTCTGCAATCATTTGCTTTATTCGATCGTGTTCTACCGTTTGCTCATTGTTATTGCGGTTGTTATCAGATCTTTTCGAGGATGTATCCCCTGAACCACGTGGGGATCCTTGAGGTGATGGAACTGCGGTTCCATTCCTCTGCTGGTTGTTGTCGTTGGAGTTCGACATAGTTTAGAGGATATCAATTGAAAACTAAGATTATCAGGTTCTCGGTAACGGAACCAATTTGTTTAACCAAAGGATTAGATCCTTTGACCAAAGTTATTTTTAGGATGAACGCGGGTTACTTATAATCTAGAAAATATTATTAAATAAAGAAGAATAAGTAAAAGGCAATAGTATGATGCTCAGAAAGTAAAATGTATTATATTCGAAGTTCAGATGATCTTTACAAGTTATCTTCCCCTCCTTTAAATAGGGGGTTTCTTAATATAACATCAATGATAGTCCATTAATGACTAATTATTACATTAATGGGGCGTTACAAAGGATAATTGTACCTGTTATATGAAGGTTACATAACGTATGAGTCATTAATTGAGGATCGCTGAATCTGCCCATAGCTTTGTCTGGATTCATTGAGACCGTGTCTCTTTCCTTTCTCAATCAGGTTGAGTTTCCCGTGGCTGATTACTTCGTAGGTTTATTGATCCTCGACTTTTTGTTCCGTACCTCTTTATAGCATCATATCCAGCTGCCGCGTTTCCCTTGGTCCACGTAGCTGGCTGAGTTGTCATGAATAACCTTACGTGTGAAACTCTTTTTTTTTTACCAATACAAGAAAGGCTGTACAGTGGTCACTGTCAGCACGGTTCTCAAAAAGCCCACAAACCGTTATTGGTCAACCTTTACGCTTCTCCAACATGCTTGAACGATTCCTACAAATACTTCCATTTCCCATCTTTCAAACTTTTACAATACCTTCAAGCCTTCAAATCTTTGCTAACAGTTTCTTGCTTTCATCCTTCTTCTGCGTTCACTTCCATCTTCTTGCTTTGGAAATTTGTTATATCCATGGCCAAAACTTCTAAAATGGTCCCTCAAAAAGAGGGAACCACTTCTTTGTCATGCCCGTCAAAGGGCAAATCAAAAGCGCCTCCCCGTATTGAGGAGTGCATTCCCGGTCCCTTAGAGACATCCTCCGATTTCATAATTGATAAACCACCATCGACACCGGGTCGATGTGATCCCATGTATCGGTACATAAGTGTGGTGACTGATGTGAAGAAGGTGAAGATAGATTGCCGCTGGGGGGAAGCGGTACAAGTAGAAATCCCTTCATACGAGGAAAGCATAGTAACACATAAAGCTGGCTTCCTCATGATATATATATGTATCCTTTTACTTTAGGCCCCGTAGATTCTTCTTCTTCACCGATAGACCCAGTGATCTTCGATTTCTGTCGTCAGTATCAAGTAACGCTCAGTCAAAATTATCCTTCTTTCTAGAGAATTGTCTATATGATTAGATATTTCTCGAACATGGTCGGGAGAATGTCTTTCACCCTCGATCATCTGATCAAATTATATAGCCCTCGTCTCTATCGAGGGGGCTTAGTCAAGTTGCAGCATCGATCTACCAAAGCATTTTTTGCATGCATCGATCTGAATCACCTATTTTTCTTCTTCTGAACTGATCCCCTTTCTTGTTTACTTGGTTCTCTTCTGATTGCATAGCATCCGTGTGGTTCCCCGGTGCGATCAAGGACCTCCCAGGATGGGTTAACTCTTGGACTCCGCCTCTCCAAATAATGAACTCCTTTGGCATGATTTGGCCAAGACGCGATGGCATGCCAATAATCATGGTATGCTCTCATCACTACTGTTACTTCTGAGTTCTTTATGAGTAGACTTCATGGTGATAAGTCTCATATTTTATGTTTGTGCAGGCCTCCGGGAAACCGTTTCAATGAGACCGCCTCCTCCCGGCAAAGAAGAGCCCCAAAAACCTGCCAAGGACAAAAAGAGGAAGAAGGAGACACTGGCAGAGTCTCCAAAACCAAAGAAACCTAAGGCTCGGAAGCCTAAGACCGATGCCACAATCATGACCTCGGCAGCTGCAGAAAGTCTTCGCACTGAAGACGAAGATGATGACAGTTGTCCTTTGGTACAAAGAGTAAGACGAAGCATTGATTCTTCAAGAATTGCTAGGTAGAAGACTACTGAATCGGAGGTGGCCAATGCGGACCCACCTCGTGTTGAGGAGACCCTCAATGAGGGTTTGGGTGCAGTCCCCGAGCCAACCGTCAGAGAGGATTCTGAGACTCTTCGAGGGCGAGAGGAAGCCCCGATAGAGGTCGATGCCCTGGACGATTGCAGTCGGGCCCATCATTCTCTCCAGGTAAAATACGGGATTCCCAGAACAAGGAAGCTCCTGATGTTGGGGCCTCTTAGGGAGAGGATGATTTATTCAAGGACTACTTTGTCGGTGTCGAAGAAGACGACGATCATGATGCCCCGGTTGCTCTTGATAAGGCTACGAGACTCCAAAAATGGGTAACTCCTCGATATATTATTTGTGCTTCAAGTTTTTATTCTAGTTTTTATCTTCTCTCCTTTGTGCTATAGGTCACGGCGTTGTATGATCAGGCTTACTCCAAGCTACAAGATGAGCTGACTTGTCGTGAGGAGAAGCTTGAGAAGCTCACATCGGAGTCAAATGAGCTGAAGGCTTTGTATTCCTGAAAAGAGGAGTTGGTTGACCTCCGGGAAGGTTCAGAGAAGGCGCTCCAGGAGAGGGCTAACCTCATCGAGCAAGTAATCTGGTATTCATGAGCTAGTCTTTTATGTTATAACTTGGTGCTTATTACCTCAGTTTGGCATTTAATGATTGAGCGAAGGGATTCCCTGGCAGGGTAGCTTTGGAAAGAGATTGCGGCAAAAGATGCCGAGATCCTAGAGCTGAAGCGGCACAAAAATAACGTGGCCTCGGAGAGGGACATTCTTCGGGGAGATCTAGCCTCGACTCAGGGTCTTATTCAAGGTGCTCAAGAGGAAGCTTCCGCATTATCCACAACCAATTCTAAGGCTGATGCATTCGTATCCTCGTACAAAGATGATGTTGTCGCCGCTAATAATCGGGCCAGAGAGATATCCGAAGAGGCCAATTGTCAAGCTCGCTTGGAATCTAGGAAGCATGCCTTTGAGAAGGTGAACGCCTGGGGTTTTGATCTCTTTGCTGAGATCGAAGAAGCTAAGGCCTGGGAAGATTAATCAACAACTCCGACTACTTCGGAAAAGGGCTTGGCAAGCGGCTCGAGAAGTAGTGAGGATGAAGAATAGAATACTTTACCCTTTTTACTTCTTCTTTTTTGTATGTGGGCTCCTCGAGGCAGTTTTGTAAAGCGGTCTTGTAAATATATTTTTGGTAATGCAAAGGATTTCTTCGTTTCAAGTCTTCAAAACTTTGCCTTTTAGTGTTTATGCAAAAAGTTAATCTTCGAATTTGAATTTAGCTCCTTCGATCCCGGTCTTGGAGTAACGGAGGCCCTCGAGATCGGGTCGTTCAGATTTTAGTTGCATACCTTACCGAGGTCGATTTAACCCTTTGATCCCTCGAACGCTATTTGATAGCGTTGTTCTTATGATGCGACTATGAACTGACCGAGGTGGCCGCGCCGGGACATTTCCCAAGATGTCATAATGGCTCTATCAGAGATGATTGGCTATCAGAGTATGTGAATAGTCGCCGCTTTTCTTATATATATATTTGCTTTTTCTTCATTGAGGGCTTTGCTGCTTGGAAAACTAATTCTCTTCAGAGTTCCTCTTCTTGAATCATTTCTTCTGCTATCTCAGTTTGAAATGTTCGCCCCTAGTTTTCATCTTCTTCTTGCTTCAAAGGATTCATGGCTGCCATGCCCAAATTTGCTCACCAGGAAGAGGGAAGTTCTACCTCCTCTTCCCGTCCGGCCGGTGGTACACTGCCGGTGTTTGGCGAGCTAACCTCGAACAATTTCGTCTCGAGGAAGGACTTTACATTAGAGAGACCTCTCGACATTCCAGGATATCGAGAACACGCATCGAGGTTCATTTCATCAATAGAAAAGAGACACCTCGAGGCCCTGAGGAGAGACTGCGGATGGGGAGAAGAGGTGATGCTGCAGATACTCTCTCGGGAAGAGGGTATCATGCCCCATGTAGATGGGTTTTTGAATGTATACACGTACCCCTTTACGTTGGGCCCTCTCGACCGAGTCGTGCTCGAGTTCTGTCGAAGATATCGAGTTACCTTGGCTCAGGTCCACCCATCATTCTAGCGGATAATGCTGATGATAAGATTCTTTGCAGAGAAGGCCGAGCTCGAGTTCACCCTCAGCCACCTCATTACACTAAATCGCCCTTTACATTACCGAGGTCAGATTACTCTACGACATCGATCCACCAGGCCCTTTATTGCCAGTGATGGGGACCGATGGTGGATGAGTCGGTTTGTCTGAGTGAGGATTGTTGATAGTATTCCTACGGAGTTCCTATCGTTTCCCGAGAAATGGAATTTTACATGTAATTGATATGTTTTACTTTGCCATTTTTTGTTCTCAGTGGAGTCAGACTCCGTAAGAATGTTTTCTTTCTTTCTCCGCTGCGATCCCGTGGTTGCCATATGAGGTCCCTGGCCTAGCGGATTGGACTCGGAAGTTGGCAGCTTGTTCAACCTACGATGAACGCAAGTGGAAAGATCTGTCAAAGTGCATATGGGAAGCAAAACACCATGGTATGTGATGTGTGGTTCCCTTCTTAAGGAATACTCCTCTTTATGTTTATTAATTCATTTTCTATAGGTATTGGTGAATTTTCTGAAATGAGAACATGCCCTTTCGAAGAGGAGGAAAGGCCTTTGGCTTAGGAGCCAAGTCAAGGTAATAAAAGGAAAGGATTCTCGATGGACGAGGATGTTCAAAGTAAGGTAGTGCCTGCCCGGAGGCAAAAAAAAAGGTGCAATCATTGAGGAGGGTCTCGCATTCATCGGCCGGCATACAAGCGGTGATGCGACTGAAAGGGACGGCACCACATCGATGACTAGAACCGAGAAATCTCCTGTGGCAGCTGGGCCCGCTGAACCCGGGGTATCTAACCTCGGGGGACAGGTTCCACGGGAGAGGATGAGCGAAAGTCCTTTGCCACCATCTCCTTCTCCCTTCGAAGTTACTTCGAATGATGTTCAGGGTTGTTCAACTAGGGCCGATGAGACCACCAGTGGATGCACGCTCGACATTCGAGGAGGCTCAGCGACTCTGTTCTATGGTGAGCCTCGGTGATCTTTTGCCCTTTCAGCTTCGTATTTTTATCCTTCTAACTGAATCTCCTTTCCCACAAGCCTTCGTCAAGCTCAAGTCTGAGCTGCTTCGCTGTGAGGCTAAGTTGCGGAAAGCCTTGGACGAGGAGAAATCTCATAGGCTTCTTTATGATAGGAAGACAAGAGAGTTGATACACCTTCGATCGGAGATGAATCAAAGTCAAGATTATGAAGGCAATATCGAGAAGCAGGTAACCTTCATATTAAGGGTATATCGTCTTCTTTTTCCACTTTCGGAAACTAATGTTTTGTCATCTCATTTGCAAAGAAAAACGGAGGCATTGGAACGCCTTTGGGGCAACGAGTTGAAGGCACGGATAAGCGCTCATATTGCAATTGAAAGGAATGCTTTGTCTAAGGCCTCCGCCCTCGAGATATATCTTCGTAATGCTCGAGGAAGCAACTTGGTTTAGACGAGCAAGATTGCCAAGCTTGAGACAGATCTTTTGAAGATGAAGTCCGAGGTCGTAGACGCTCGAGCCGAAGCTGAGGAGATTCGAGCAAAAGTCGATAAGAAGGTGGCCATCTACTTGAAAGATGCCACCGAGGCACGCATGAAGTTGGGGGAGGCTTTCGATCGATAAAGGTTGATCAATGATTATGCCTGATGCAAATCGCAGAGGGAAACCCTCAAGGAGATCCATGCTAGGGGCTTCGATCTCTCGGAGGAGATAGAGCAGGCCAAGGCGAACGCGTTTGACGCCAAGTTCCTTGTTTCCGATGCCGAAGACAATGAGGAAGAGGCGGATGAGGGATGCCGGTCCCCAGGAGGCTGATGGAGTCGTAGTCTCCGAGGGGAAGAAAGACCAAGTCCCCGAGAGTAAACTAGGCTTTTTCTTTCTAATTCTTTGCATAGGTCTCTCAGAGAGCATTGTAAATGTGCCTTTGTATCATTACATATATAAAAAAGAAACCTTTTGGTTTTCCCTTTATATGAATTTCCACTTGTTTTTGTCTTTGTTTTTTTTCTGAATCTTGATGCTCGACAATAATTAGTCCGATGAGTTTGACTTCGAAATGAAACCCTCGGGGTTTTGTGCTTGACGAGCAATTGGTAATAGCTGATAGTTAACCGTTTAGGGCTCAGTTCCTGAGTCAAATTTTGACTCAGTGTTGGCCCAAGAAAGGAAATAGTTTTGAAGATTGACAAAGGAACTCTGAGATGAACCAGGTCCATCACAGGTGACATAGACCAGCATAGTTAAAGGCACATGAGATGCACATGCATGAGATAAATGTATTCTGGTAAAAATTGAGATATCTTCTGATCGAAAAGATTGCAAAAACGAAATTGGAGATGGACTCCTTATTCAATAAGAATAGAATCTAAGATTATGAAGGATTTAGGAGTTGAGTTTGACTAGAACTATTCCACCAAGGAAGAGTTGCATTAGGATTCTAGTTAATTCCTTATCTACTAACTCCTACAAATTGCAGATTGTTCTTATTGTAAGGATACGCACAAAAGCAGAAATTTATCAAGAATTGAGAGCAAAATTCGTGAAGAAATTTTGCAAGTAGTTCGAGCCAAATTGGAGAGTGCGAATCTGGAGCTACTTGAACCATCTAGAAGAACCAGTTCCATCTGTTGTCTTTTAGTCTAGTTTATTTGTAGTAGGTGATTACAAATTGTACCTTTCAGCTTTATCTAGAAGCAATTATAATAGGTACTGAGGGTTCAAGTTATAGTTAACTTAAAGTTTGTCGCAAATAGCTAGAGGCTAGTTTGCCACAAAGGGTTAGAGTTAATCCTTAGGTTTACAAAAGAGTTTATTTTGTAAATGTTGTTTGGCTCATTGTTGTAGTGAAGTGTTTGGAGAAAATCCTACTGAGTAGTAGGTCGTGGTTTTTCACCTTTTGAGACAGGTGTTTTCCACGTAAATATCTCTGTGTTCTTTACTTTTCTGCATTTATTATTCCGCAACAGTACGAGTTGGAACACATAGAAGAACCAGGTCCTTCTATAACGACATCACTCAAAAATTGGACACCACACAAATCACAAACCCCCCCTCTTGTGTGGTATTGACGTATAAAACATCAGTTGGTATCAGAGCAGGTTATCCTTGAAGAGGCTAACACCTTGGGAAAAGATCAAAATGAGTTCACCACCTGGAAATTGGGAAGGACAGGCAACTGCAAGGCCACCACTTTTCAATGGCCAGTATTACTCTTGGTGGAAGAACAGGATGAAGGATCACTTGATTGGAGAAGACTATGAACTTTGGGACATAGTCACTGATGGTCTTTTAGCCACCATGAAGAAGACTACTGAAGGAGTAGATGTGCCAACGACTATAGTTGACTGCACTGCTGAGGATTTGAAGAGGTGGGAGAAAAATGCTAAGGCCAAAAAGTGGCTAGTTTATGGACTTGGTCCAGACAAGTATAGTAGAATTCAAAGTTGCACCACTGCCAAAGAAATTTGGGATACCTTGCAAATAGCCCACGAAGGAACACCTCAAGTGAAAAGATCAAGAGGTACTCTACTATACTCTCAGTCTGAAAACTTTACTATGAATGAAGGAGACAATCCAAGAGATGTACACGAGGTTTACAACACTGAAAAAGGAACTCAAGTCTCTTGGAAGAATCATTCTTGAAGAGGACAGGGTGGAGAAGATCCTGACAAGGGTTTTACCAATTTCCTGTGAAAGCAAAATCACTGCTAATCAGAAATCCAAAAATATGGCAACCCTCAAGTTGGACGAGCTAATTGAAAACCTCACTGCCTACGAACTTAGAAGGCAGACAATGAAAATGGATACTCCTTAGAAGGAAAGAAGTCTAGCATTGAGAATCACTGAAGGAGTAGATCTGGAGGAAGATGAGATAGCCATGATCACTAAGGAATTTAGAAACTTCCTCATAAGGAAAAAGGGCATCTCAAGAGGTGGAAACTACAACAAAGAAAAAGCTCCAGAAAGGCCAACCAACGAGGGATGCTACAAATATGGAAAGACTGACCACCACATCAAGAACCGTCCTCAGGGAGAAGTAGAATGGAAAAGGGAGAGATCCGAACGAAGGAACATGAAGAAGGAACTGTTCCAACCCAAGAAAAACACAACAAAAGCTCTGGTTGCTGCTTGGGGGGAAAACTCAGATGAAGAATCAGAAGATTGTAAGAACGAAGAACATGCACTCATGGCGATTGGTGAATCAGATGAGGAATCATATGAAGAACCAGAGGTAAGTATATCCCATCTCAAAAACAAGATAAAGTTCATATCTAAAGAAAAACTCTCTGAGTTGCTACTTGATTTCATGGATGATTCCGAAGAAACAAACAAAGAGAAAGAACAACTGTCTAAAGAGTGTGTAATGTTAAAAGCAAAATGCAAGAACCTGGAAATCAGAGTAAGTGAATCTGAAAAGGAAAACACTGCCTTGAAGAACCAGGTTCATCCACTTGAAACTAAGATCCTAGAGCTAAAATCTGAAAATTTAAAACTGAAACTAAGAACTAGAAAAAAGATTGTTGATCATTCTCAAATCATATTAGAAGAAAATTTGGGAAAACTAAAGGATAAGATGTACGCTAAGGATGAACATATAAGGGTACTAAAAGAAGAACTTGGTAAACCCAAACATGAATTAGATCGAACATGCAAAGGGAATAAATCCTCTGATGCATTGACATGGCTTCATGAAAATCATAGTAGCAACAGAATAGGACTTGGCTTTGGGAGTCAAATGCCCAAATGGGATCCACAAAGCAAGTATCTTACTCTTCCAAAGAATAAAATCTGCACCCACTGTGGTAAGACTGATCACTACAAAGTTGAATGTACTGCAAAATAGCAGGCCAGTCGAAGAAATGAAAGTTTTGTACGAAAGAAAAACTGGTTACCAAATTGGGCCAGAAAAAGCTTGATTCATCCTTTCTCTCATAGAAAAGAACCCAAACTAGTTTGGGTCCCTAAGACTAACCCTTGAGTTTTGTTGTAGGTTTAAGTGAGAGGAAGCAGCCGACTTTGGTACTTAGACAACGGCTGCTCAAAACATATGACAAGGAACAAGGAACAGTTTCTTTCACTTGAAAACCTCAAAGGAGGAAATGTCTCCTTTGGAAATGGAAAGAAATGTGAGATCATTGGGGTTGATAAGAAACAAAATATGATGAATAGATTGGACTGACAAGAAACTCAAACAGTCCAGCCTGAAGCAGCATCACATGAAGGAACAGGTGATGGAACATGTTCTTCCACCAAGGGCAACGTGACACGGGGAACTTACTCTAGAGGAACCGATCCTCAAACCTTGAGGGAACCTGTCCATGAACCTATTCCTCATTAACAAAACCAAGAAGGAACATCCAAATAAATTGACACTCATATTGCAACATCCACGAAATTGGATATGGATGAACCCGGTTCATCTGTTGATCAGAAGATGTATAGAGGAATGATTAGATCTTTGTTATATCTCACTGCTAGAAGACCTGACATTGTTTTCAGTGTAAGCCTTTGTGCTGGATTCTAGGAAAATCCAATAGAGTCTCACTTGACACCTGTCAAGAGGATATTGAGATACCTAAAATAGAATACTAACCTTTGTCTATGGTATCCATAAGGTAGTAATTTCAAATTAGTGGGATATGATGATGTTGATTATGCAGCTTTTCTTGTGGATAGAATGAGCACCTCAGGTATGACACACTTTCTTGTCTCATGTCTTGTGTCTTGGGCCACCAAAAAGGTAAAATTCTGAGGGCTTATCTACTGCTGAAACTGAGTGTATTGTTGCTGCCTCATGTTGTGCAAAATGTTGTGGATCAAACAACAATTAATGGATTTTGGGATTGATATAGGTTGTATCTATATCTTTTGTGAAAACACTAATGCAATTAGTATGACCAAGAACTCGGTTTATCATAAAAGAACTAAGCACATAGATGTTAGACATCATTTTATAAGGGATAATTATGAGAAGGGATTGATCACTATTGAGTTTTCTGCTACTGATAAACAGATTGCTGATATCTTTACAAAAGCATTGATTAGAGAGCATTTTGAAAGGAACAGGTTACTATTAGGGATGATTAAGATCACCTGATTGAACCAGTTCAGAATGTACATGAAAAAAAAAGAGGAAAAATGAAAAACATATTGGCTAGAAAATCAGGAATTTGTGTAAATAATCAGATTAACAATTGCTCACTCTCATACTTTAAAACGTATACTCTTATGTTATGTTGTGATATGACTCACTGATCACTAATGAAATTTTTTCTATCTCTTGAAATTGAGGCTTGATCAAGACAATTCTGATATGATGAACATGGTTCATCGTGTTGGTTCATCTGAAAGGCGAGGTATGTGTTCTACACTCTGCACACTTTGAAATACCGATAATTAAATCTTGAGCATAATTCTACCCAAACTCAAAATCTTCAAAAGCCTATCCAATTGACTTTGAACCAGTTCCGTTTGAACAAGAATCCTCACCAAATTAAAATACCTAGATTCTAGGGAAGCCTTAACCGTATATTCAAAACTAAAATTTCATTCAAGCCATCCCCTCCCTTCTAGAACCATTCCCAAATTTCCGATGACTCTTTCAAGTCGACGACTGAGGGGGAAGAAACTGGGTCTTTCGATTCTGAACAGGTAACTTCTGTACCATAAACTTCTTCTGAGGTCGCTGAAAACTTAGAAAATAGGTTCATACTGGTTGGGTCTGTGGTAGATGTGGAAATGCCTGAGACAATAAAGAGAGGAGGTAAAAATAAAATAGAAAAGAAAAGGAGTGAGGGAGTACGGAGTAATGAGAAGGGGAAGAGGGAAGGAAGTGGTTGATTCTTCACCCCACATCTGAATTTATTAGAATGGATATTTGTGGAGCTGATCCAGATAAGGAGGAAGAAAGTAGCAAGAACGCAAGGGAAAGTGAATAAGGAGAAGTCGCTCAAGGGTTAGTAAATCTAGGAAAGCACACAGATGAACCTGATTCATCTACTGAGGAAACCATGGCGGATCTGCTGAAAACGTTAGGCGATAATTACAACCCAAAGAAAAAAAGAACTCCTAAAGCTCAAAATTTCTGGAACAGCAAGAGAAAGTAAGAAAAGAAAAGTTGCTCCTTCTGAGACTTCTAATATTTCTCTTCCAAGAGGAAGAACTACAAGGAGCAAGTTAAAGCAAAGTGAGGACGAGTTGAAGAGAGCTTTAGATGAGAGAAAGAAGAAAAGAGTGGAAAAGTGAGAGAAAAGGTTGTTTAGCCTATTGAGGCTGTTGAAGTGGATGAGATGGATCTAGTCCATCAAAGTAAAAAAATGGCAATGGTAGAGGTTCAAACCCCTAAGCCCAAGAAAGTCAAGTCTTCATCTGTTTCTAAGTCTGTTGAACCATCTATATTGGCTAAATGAACCAGGTGTGAAGTTTTTCCAAGCCTTAATTTCCTAGCCTGCCTAGAACTTTCAGTGACCCAGATTCAGAATTTTTGTTTGTTGCTCATGTTTTAACTGGTTTTGTTTTATTTTGTGGATTGTGGCAGAATCGTATTCACACTATAAATTAAATCTGATGTTTTTTGCTCTGATTCAATATCTCTAATTTTTTATAGTTTGAATTCTTAGTTTATTATTGATGATTAATCCATAATTGCATATGCAGTTGCCCAAATGGCCATGAGTAAGTGTTAAAAATCTTGGATGCACACAATTGTTTTTGCAACTTTTTGATAATGCAAAAAGGGGGAAGATATGTTGTGCTCTGAACATGTGATATTTATAACCTAATGAACCTGTTTCTTTATGATAAATGCTTAATACTCTTATATATGTCAATGTTGGACTAAGGTGAAACATGCCTGAAGCACAAAGTTTGTCGTCATCAAAAAGAGGGAATTTGTTGGCCCAAGAAAGGAAATAGTTTTGAAGATTGACAAAGGAACTCCGAGATGAACCAGGTCCATCACTGGTGACATAGACCAGCAGAGTTAAAGGCACATGAGATGCACATGTATGAGATAAATTTATTCTGGTAAATTGAGATATCTTCTGATCGAAATGATCACAAAAACGAAATTGGAGAAGGACTCCTTATTCAATAAAAATAGAATCTAAGATAAGGAAGGATTTAGGAGTTGAGTTTGACAAGAACTCTTCCACCAAGGAAGAGTTGCATTAGGATTGATAGCATCATAGGAAGCTCAAATCTATTCAAGGACAATAATGAAGCTTTGGAATCTCAAAAAGGGCCTTTAACAAGATGTCAAGCTAAAGTGTTGTCAAACAAGGCCATTAGACATCAAGTGCAAGTAAAGAAGTTGTTAATTGGGATGAAATAGCTCAAGGATAAAGGATATGAATTTGCTAGATATTACAATTGGTTTATGGCCCAAGTTTATGCCCAAGAAGAGGAGGATTGGATCCCAAGATACATGCTTTGAAGAAGGTCCTAGTCAGTCAACGTTTGAACCAATTTGGCACCTAAAGTGTATCAAAACTTGCTGCCCATGAAGTCCTACATAAAGACACGTTTTCATAGCATAAAAAGGATTTACTTGATATCAAATGGTATCAGAGCATAGGCTAATCGAGATTTTAATCTTGATAATCTTGGGAGTTTCTTGAGCAAAATAATAATAATAATAAATCATCCCAAAAACAAAGAAAAAAACCAAAACCGAAAATCAGCCAAATAAAACAAAAAAAGGATTAGCTCATTATTATTTTTAGGATTCAAATATTATTTGGTTTCCAAGTCAAGAAAGGAAACAAGACGAGGAGATCCTAGTTCTTGAAGATTAAGGTAACTTCTTTCCCTATTCTTGTGGGTTTTGGGTTTTTTAAATTTTTTCCTTTTACTTTTTAAACTAACCAATTCCTATTATTTCTAAGTTTGGTCTTCCACTTTCCTTTTTTTTTTCTAACTCCTTAATTTTATCACTAAATGGTTGTGACTTGTTAGGTGTATTAATAAATTTAAATATTAACGACCAAGAGTTGCTTTGAGTGGAAAAAAGCAAGAGAGGTGAAAGTATTAGAAGGAAAAAAACAAACTTGAGAGATACATAATTCTTCTAATCTTTGTTCAAGATATTTCAAACAGGTACTTATCGTGAAAGGAGGCGAGCTCTGACTCAACAACTTGAAAAGTCAAACTTACAGTATAGTGAAAGGAAGGAAGACAGTGCTAAAGTTATTTTTCAAACAAGAGCTAAAGTGATGTTCGCGATTTGTGCCCTTAGAATTGACAAAGAATATGGCTATAAATCAATTAGCTCTTATATGGTTGAAAAATTGAATTGCCTTGTGTTGACCATATTGAACCCTACATATTGAGAGGATTAAAGGATAGAAGAGTTTTATTACTATTCCCTATTGAAAGGTATGAGGATGTGATCTGGTGTGATGTGATTCCCATGAATAATTATCATATCTTGTTGGGAAAGTCATGGTATGTCTACAGAAGAGTTTCATATAGCATGAAAAAAAATAGAAACTCATTCTTGGTCCTTTGACCCCCTCACAAATTTGGGAAGACGAAAATACGTTTAAAGAGAATATGAAAAATATGAGAGAGAAAAGAATTAGAGGAGTAAGGAAGTGCATGTTGACATCCCAAGAGAGGAAAAAGGAGAGGTTGTGTTGAGTGAAGAGAGTGGGATGTCAAGGAGGGGAAAGAGTAAGCTTGAAAGGAAAGAAGAGAGAGAGGGCAATGAGATAAGAAAAGTCTGTGAGGTAGAGAGAGAAAAACAAGAGTGTTTGAGCGCTGAAAAAGAGAAAAACTTTAGTGAGAGAAAAGAGGCTAAGGGTGAGGAAAAAATTAGTCTTGTGATAAAAGCCAAAGAGAGTGTAAGCAAGAAAAATAATTCTTTACTGCCTAACCCATTAACTTTTTCTTGTATTAGTTCTTGTGATTTTGTGAAGTCAAGTATGGAAAGCCCTTTTGAAAGGGGAGGTAAGATTCAAGAGATGGTGGCAAAGGATCCAGTTGGATTCCAACATGAATTTGGCAAAATCAATTCTTGTGGGATGGTGGATGATAAAAGCTTGGTAAATTTCTTTGTTATTGAACTTTTTGACTCTTTTGATCCTTATTTACAGGATTATAACATAGAGTTCCCTAAAAGCATTGTTAAGCTAGAGCCATTGCATAAAAGAATAAAAGGTGATGTTGTTCCATTAATAAATAAGTCCAAGTATGGTAGGTATAATTAGTTTATTCACATTCTTTGCCTTTCTAGAACACCTAAGGTGTTTTTGGAGGTAATGAACTATACTCTTATTTCTTATCTTGGTGACTTTATAATTTTTGTGGTTGATGATATTTTGATGCATATCAAGTTATTAACTGTAATATCTAAGTTTGAGTGCAAGAGTAATTTGCTTTCTTTTGAAATTGAGTATGACATCGATGATTATATGTTCGAACTTGGTGGAAAGAGGCATGAAATTTATGAGAAGAGGATTGGAAATGAGTTTTCATGTGATAAATTACCAGAATGCGCGTCTTGTTGTGTGATAGGAAGTCATTATTCTACTCATGTTGATTGTGAGCGTGTAAAAGTATTTGATACTAGTAAAGAGGTTATGCATGATTATTGTGACATTAGTGATCAAATACTCTTTCATGAGCTTATCTATGACTCTTTCTGTGACAGTTTGAGCAATTGTTTAGAAACCTTTAATGTTGAGAATATTATTTGGGAAAGTTATAATCATGAGCTTGAATGTATTGAAACTTTTATTTTGAGAATTATGGGTTCTTCTAACCCTATTGTGAATTTATGTGTTTCTTTGAATAGCTTACATGTAGAAGAATCCATGATATTTATAATTGATACTTGGCTATATCATAAAAGTGTATTATTTGACACATGTGGTAGAGATACTTTTTTTAAATGGACGTGTGACCAATTTTTTGTAATTTCATGGTCATGCACGTTTTTTGACTACCTTAAGAGAGGTTTTTATGGGACAAATCTAAGTAGGCGTAAATTTTATTGGGATGATGATGTCCATATGCTTTATAAGGGAGTATTTACACCTATTAGGATTAATTGGGTTAAGTGGACACATGGTCACTATCTTGTTTTATTCCTACCATTTTTTTCAGATTAGTGGATGTCATTTACTAGTGCATGTTTTCTTTTTCTTGCAAGGTCGAAATTCGAGGACGAATTTTCCTCAAGAAGAAAGGAATGATAGCATCATAGTAAGCTCAAATCTATTAAAGGACAAGAATGAAGCTTTGGAATCTCAAAAAGGGCCTTTAACAAGATGTCAAGCTAAAGTATTTCCAAACAAGGTCATTAGACATCAAGTGCAAGTAAAGAAGTTGTTAATTGGGATGAAAGAGCTCAAGGGTAAAGGATATGAATTTGCTAGATATTACACTTGGTTTATGGCCCAAGTTTATGTCCAAGAAGAGGAGGATTGGATCCCAAGAGACATGCTTTGAAGAAGGTGCTAGTCAGTCAACGTTTGAACCAATTTGGCACCTAAAGTGTGTCAAAACTTGCAGCCCATGAAGTCCTACATAAATCCACGTTTTCATAGCATAAAAATGATTTACTTGTTATCCAAGAAGGGTACAATAGCCGTGCTAGATGTTGAGTGCAAGTTTGTGCCAAGTTGCTTGCAAATTTCCTTCAAGATTTCCATGGTATTCAAGATTCTATCCAAGATTGGTTTGGGACTTATTTCCATATATTAAAGACTATATTTATTGCTTTCCTAGTTAGTTAGGGTAATGTTGTTACTAAGATTTTTGGAATTACTTTCCAAGAATGACTTGATTTTTTGCTTCCTAGTAGGTTCCTTTTCCTAAGGTAGTTGGATTTGTTGTCCGAAGTAGTTTAGGACTTTATTTACTTGATTTTTAGGTACAATTTCGTGACCCCTCTCTATATAAGGGTGTCTTCTTTTTTTTAGACTTAGATTATTATAGACAATATCAATAAAAATTGTGAGATTTTTCTTGCACTCTTGTGTGTGGCTATTCTTGGATTTATTCTTCAACCTTCAAGACTCAACCTAAAGTGGTAAGATTAAATTCTTTCGAAATCTTAGATCACTTCTAGGTATTCAAGAAAGGTGATAAGTTTAGGCTTATTGTTGTTCTTGTTATTCTAAAGGGTCAGGCTTCACAATCTATTTCTTGTTTTTAAGTCTCTACCAAAGGTTATTAGTTCTTTGTTAGCTAATTGTTCTTGTTAGGATTCAACTTCAAGAATAGACTTCTTGAATTAAAGAAACTCTTTCTTGAATTCAATCTATCTTTAATTTTCCGTCTTTTTTGTTTATTTATTTTCTTTTAGCTTCCGCATGTTTCTTGATTTTCTTTAGTAGTTCTTGGACCTCTATCGTGTCGTTATCAAGGATTCTAGTTAATTCCTTATCTACCAACTCCTATATATTGCAGATTGTTCTTATTGTAAGGATAAACACAAAAGCAGAAATTTATCAAGAATTGAGAGCAGAATTCGTGAAGAAATTATGCAAGCAGTTTGAGCCAAATTGGAGAGTGCGAATCTGGATCTACTTGAACCAGCTAGAAGAACCAGTTATATTTGTTGTCTTTTAGTATAGATTATTTGTGGTAGGTCATTACAAATTGTACCTTTCAGCTTTATCTAGAAGCAATTGTAATAGGTATTGAGTGCAGTGAAGTGTTTGGAGAAAATCCTACTAAGTAGTAGGCAAAAAGTTTATTTTGTAAATGTTGTTTGGCTCATTGTTGTAGTGAAGTGTTTGGAGAAAATCCTACAGAGTAGTAGGTAGTGATTTTTCACCTTTTGAGCCAGGTGTTTTCCACGTAAAAATCTCTGTGTTCTTTACTTTTCTGCATTTATTATTCCGCAACAGTACGAGTTGGAACACATAGAAGAACCAGGTCCTTCTATAACGACAGCACTCGAAAATTGGACACCACACAAATCACCTCCCACCCCCCTCTAGTGTGTATTGACGTATAAAACATCACTCATGCTTGCTGACCCTTAGGTTTTTCAGATCGGCCCTGAGGCTCTTTAGATTGGCCCGAGAGATTTTTAGATTGGCCCTGAGGTTTTTTAAGCTGTCCCTTTGGCTCTTACGCATCGGGTTGATGCGACCTCTAAAGTGGCTATATTTTTCCCTCGTTAAAGACTTTTTTGAAGTTTTTGTGTTCGTCTGACTCTTCGATGGCTTGACAAATTAGCACCTCGGGAGGTTCGCTTGAGGGCTGAATTTTTGAAGCCTTTTTCTTGAAGGCTGATTGTTTCGAAAGCCTTTCATTGTTTGGAGCTGATATGATCGAAGCTCTTTTTCTTATGCCGAGGGTATCCTGATTAACCGGTTGTCTTTATGTATTTTCGAAGTATTTGAAGGCCTGTAGTTTTATGGCGGAAGTCGAACGTCTCCGAGCCGCGCTAATTTGGCCGGAGCCTTTTGATATGATTGTAGTCTTTATGTTTGGCTGTAGCCTTTTAGTCCCCGAGTGAGGTAGTACCGGCGTCTATATAGAGGGTATGCCTTTTTAAGGGTCTTAGAAGTTTGAATATATAGCCTTGACTTTAATATAGGTATTATTCCTTTTTAAGGTCTTACAAGTTTTGGCATGCCTTGTTGAGGTCTTACAGATGTGGTGTTGCCTTATTGAGGGCTTACGAGCTCGAGGTTGACTCATTGAGTTCTTACAGGTTCAATGTTACCTCATGGAGGGCATACGAGCTCGGGGTTGCCTCATTGAGGGCTTACATGTTCAATGTTGCCTCATAGAGGGATTATGAGCTCGAGGTTAGATGACTCGATGAGCTGACACAATCCCCGAATGTTTGGGAGTTTTTTGGCCCTAGAGTCGTTTCCTGTGAAAAAGGCAAACTTCTTTGCAGCATAAAGCGTTAAAGTGTTTTGATGATAAAATATACTCTTTCGGTTTCTTTATACAAGCGTACATGTTTTTTCCATCGAGAGTCCGGTAAGTCTACGCGGACACGGTTTATTCGATTGTTTGGTCCGTTATAATATTCTTTTGTCGAGACCCTCTTTGTACCTTAACTATGGTAGAGTTCGAGCCTCGATATGTTTCAATTGCTCGTTCCGGAGACGCGACACGGTCCTTTATTCCATTCGGGTGCAGCCGAGAACGTAGTTTGTGATTGCTACTTGGCTGTTTGCTTGTCCTTAGGCTCCTTTGATGTTGAAGGCATCGATGTCGGTGCAAAATCGTGCACCGCGAACATCTCTCTTGTTGTATGCTTCTCCCCGTACACTGTTTTTATTCCGTCCTTTGTTGGAAACTTCATCATTTGATGAAGGGTTGACGACACTGCTCTTATGCCGTGTATCCACGGACTTCCGAGTAAGGCATTGTACCTCATGTCTCCTTCGATGACATGAAACTTGGTATCTTGAATTGTTCCGGCCACGTTGACTGGGAGGATGATTTCCCCTTTTGTTGTCTAGCTTGCCATGTTGAATCCATTGAGGACTCGAGAGGCGGGCACGATCTGGTTGAGAAGTCCAAGTTTTTCTACCACCCTCTACCTGATTATGTTGGCCAAGCTACCTGGATCAACGAGCACACGTTTAATTTGAAATTTATTCAAAAGAAAATAAGTTACCAATGCGTTGTTATGAGGCTGAGACAGGGTCTCGATGTCCTCGTCGCTGAATGTGAGAGAATCCTATGGTATGTAACTCCGAGTTTGCTTTTCCCTGGTGATGGATATTTTTGTTCTCCTGACAACGGGTTCCTGTGGAGTGTCTACCCCTCCAATGATTATGTGGATGACGTGTTGTGGTTCTTCTGTTTCGTTTTTCCTGTTCGCCTCTCTTTCCCGAAATTGATTTTTAGCACGGTCGCTGAGGAACTCTCGAAGGTGCCCTTTGCTGATCAGTCGAGCTACCTCTTCTCGGAGCTGTCTGCAATCCTCGGTCCTATGACCGTGAGTGATGTGACATTCGCACACCAAGTTAGGGTTCCCTTGCGACGGATTTGATAGTATGGGTTTTGGCCACCTGGTATCTTTGATTTACCTATGGCCGATACGATGTCTGAAACACCAATGTTGAAGTTATACTCAGATAACCGGAGTGCCTCCACCAGCCCCGTATGCCT
Organism: Nicotiana undulata; assembly: GCA_005239495.1. Classification (NCBI taxonomy): domain Eukaryota; kingdom Viridiplantae; phylum Streptophyta; class Magnoliopsida; order Solanales; family Solanaceae; genus Nicotiana; species Nicotiana undulata. Next base: position 58,019 of record ML283165.1, read on the forward strand.
GTCGAACCCAGCTTTGTTCACGAGTCCCCAAGAATTCTGACCTCGATCCATCCTTCGATCATTTCGGGGTATATTGCGCCTCGGGGCGTTTCTTCGATCTCTGATGTACGGTTGGTACCTTTCATTGCTTGGCCTCGTTTCTCTCTCTGGAAACCTTCATTCCTTCGCTAAGAGACTGCTAGGATACACTGAGCCCGAGGGGGCTCCCAATTGGTCATACTCGACCCTTATCTTTGACTAATACCGGTTGTGGACATCCGCCCAAGTTATAGCGGGCTATTCAACCAAGTTCTACTTTAGTTGCTTCGAAGATATCGAGCTCCGTTCGTTCAAGCCCTGAGTGAAGGCATGCACTGCCTAGTTATCGAACACCGGTGGTAATTTCATTCGCTCCATTTGAAAGCGAGATACAAATTCCATTAGCATCTCATTTTCTCTCTGTTTGATTTTGAAGACGCCGGACTTCCTTGTAGCGACCTTGATGGCACCGGCATGTGCCTTTATAAAAGAGTCTGCCAGCATGGCAAACGAATCTATTGAATTCGGGGGTAGGTTGTGATACCACATCATGTCCCCCTTTGATAGTGTTTCTCTAAAGTTTTTCAACAGGGCGGATTCAATATCGATGTCCTTTAAGTCGTTCCTTTTCACAACACAAGTGTAAGCAGTGATGTATGTGCTCATTGGGGTCCGAGGTCCAATTATACTTTGGGAGATCGAGCATTCTGAACTTCTTCAAATCTACACCTTTCAAAATCTGGGGTGCGCCAAGTATCTGATTGACTCCCGAGTTATAGGTCTCCACTTTTTTGTCGTAAGCTTCCATCTTCTTTTCTCCTGATTCAATTCGTTTGGTAAAATCTTCGAGCATCTTCATTATGGTCTGTTGCTGACCCGTTATCACTCGATCTTTTCGGCACCTGCTCGACTCTAGGAGCGGTCTTCGGTGCTGCTATGCTTGGAGTTTTTTTGACGACTCTGCAGCTAAGCAATAACTACATGTTGTGCTTGTAGCATCACAAAAATGACGTGAAGGCTAACTTTCTTTTCCTCCCGAGCTGGAGTTTTCTGCTCTTATTTACAAAATGAATCCCCCAGGTGGCTAAACGAAATTCTTACCTAAACCTGTATCAACAAAATTCCAAATTAAACTAATCAAATCACAAAAATAAGTTGTTAATCTAGAAGATTCAGAAAAAAATAGACGTTGAAGACAAAAGTCACCCTAGGCGACCCAAGCGTTTCGTTTGTTTTCTTGCTATCGGTTGTATTCTAAGGAGGATGGTATAGGATGTGATGACTCCATTCTCGGGCGAGGGAGTCTCGCCTTGAGACCCCATTGATTCTAAAGTACATATGCAAAGAAAGAAGGAGAAAAGCAAGAATTAGAAAAGATCTAAAATAACTATGAAATAAAAGGCAACGAGATATCAAAACTTATAACTTAGAACCAAATAAGAGACATTGATTGGAAAAGTAGGTGTCCAATTCCAGCAAGCTTATACATGCTAATGGGTTTGCAATTCGAAGTCTTTACATGTTCCAAAATTAAATGATAGAAAATGTATTCTTCCAGGTTCATTTAGGATCCGTAGGGTAAACTAACTGGCCTAAGTATAATCCTTCTTAGTGACAGCGTGACAGTAATCTAATATTTGAACCCCATGTTTGACAAAGAACCTAAAATTTTCTGGAGCATTTTCTTTCGGCAATGAATCAAAACTTAAACTCCTTTGTGCTATATCACTATTATCATATATATAAGAAATAAAAGACTATATGTTAATATATTAACAATATCTTTCTCTCTTCGCATAGAAAGCAAGTTAACCTTAGAAAATCACTTTTTATTAAGTTAATCCAAACCAGCTTATTCATTTTTTTGCGAGCATAATCCAAACCTATTATAAGGAATTTTCCATAACAAACATCACTCAAACAATAAGTTCTACACCTTATTTAATAGTCTTCATTCGTTACTACAGAATCATTTTAAACCAAAACTCTTCACGCCAAATCGATATAGTCAATAAAATCATGGTAAATAATTAATGGTAATTCAAAGGTATTCTAGACCTACCTTTTTCATATAAGAACTTCTAACTTACAACTGAATTCAAGTTGATTCTTAAAGACATGCTCTTCTATTAAATAATAATAATACTCCAACAAAGATTTGATCTTATGTAAAAGGTCTTACCACATGGTTTAACAACAGGTATTTTATGTGGATAGAAAAGTTTTAAACATACTCTACTAAATCAGTCTTCATTTTCTATTAGTCCTATGGACATGATATTTAGATGATAAATCTTCTGTATAATAATCTTAATCCTATGAACATGATTTCTACACAAGAGTTGACTCTATATCACAATTTGACAAACTACAAACTAAAAACTCAATCAAAGTAACATACAACCATTTTAGATCTTCAACGACAACGAGTGAGAAGAAAAAAAATTGGTCACTAAACCGAAAACTAAAAGATATGTACTTGAACAGAAACCAAATCATGTATTTATGGACGTATAATCAGATTCAAGGAAGTTTCAGGCGCATATGACGTAGTACTATTAAATAAGACGACCACGACGACAGCAACTAACGCACAAATATATTCACCTAACCATTGACAATTTATTTTACTTAATAGTTTAAACATATAGTCTTTCATGATTTTATCCATGAACAAATATTAAATCACGCCTTTTATATGGAAAGTAAACTGGGGATCAGATTTTTAAAACAAATAAATTAAACAAACATCTCAAGACTTCAAATATAAGAAAAGCGAGAAGAAAGATTTCGAAATTACCGATCTTTAGTGGTGCAGGAACTGGGGTCGTGTCACGGTCTACTATTACCGGCCTCTACTCCGCGACCTCGAATAAATGTTCGAAATCCGAAACAAGCACATCAACGCCTCTGTTATGGTTAAACAAAACCAATAGAGGCCGAAATAAATATGAGAGAAGAATAGCCAGGACAAGAGTATAAAAATGACTGAGTAAAACGGGTTTAAAGCGGCCAGCGAAAGGTGCCGAAAATCTTCACCTAATCTGGTATTTATAGGTGTAAAATTAGGGTTTTTTGGAGTAAAGTTTGGGGAAAGGAGGCGGCTGATTTTGGGGGTAAAAGGGCGGCTCCAGCTTCCTTCAACGGCCTCAAAATACCATTATTTATAATGAAAAAACTAGGGCTTTATTTCTTGGTGGGATTTGAAATTCAAACGGCCATAAAAGGCGTTTTGAAAATCAAACCATATTTCTGAGAAATCAGTCCTTCAGACTTGGAGAATCAAAATTTCAAAAGTCTTTTGGCTTCATATGTTGACTGACCTGTTGAAGGAAAGAGAGAGATGAGCGTTTGAGAGAGGGAGAGAGAGGGGTGGGGGTAAAAGGCGTTCTTTGCATGAAAATTGTGCAACAAATTTAGGCTTGGAGATGGAGGAGCTTGAAATTTTCTCAAGGAAGGAAGGAAGAGGATGGGCGACAGTTTTTGGCAGAAAGGAGGATAGGCATAGAGTTTTAGGGATTAGACTAATTGAGCTGGGTCTTGGTCAATAAATGGACTGATTAAGGAGTTAAAACTTGGGCCATCAAAATTTTATACATAACTTAGGCTTCTGAATTCTTTCTTTCTACTAGTTTTCTTTTGGGCTTCTAGCTTGAAAAATATAATAATGCTATATCACATTAATATTATTTAGGCAATAGTTGTTAGTATTAAAATAAGTAAAAGACATTGCAAAATTACTACTATGCTAGCTTTTTTTAAATAAAATACTATAGCATTAAGTAATTTAAAAAAAATGTAGAATTAAAGGAGTCTTATTACTTGATAAAATAGATGACAATAAGACACTTTTTTGCAAAAACATAAATAATAATAATAATAATAATAATAATAATAATAATAATAATAATAATAATAATAATAATAATAATAATAATAATAATAATAATAATAATAATAATAATAATAATAGTGTAGTAGTAGTAATAACAACATTAATAATACTAGTAATAGTGATATTAAGTAAATAATAATAATTAGGTCTAGTTTGTGCTAAAAATGGTAAAATAACTATTCTTACATTATTAGTGATATTAGAAGCTTAAAGAAATAGTTTGGAAGAAAGGAGGGACAAAATTGGATGTCAACAGCTACCTCTCTTTGACCGATGAAAGAATTCTCGGGCAAAAAATATTGACTTAGTAGCCAATTTTGTCCAGACCATCCAGGTTGGAATGGGACAAAGGGGACGCAAAACAAAATGATTGCGGCCGAACTCCGATTTCGAGTTGCATACATATCTCGGGTTTCACAAGAATCAGGTCACATGTAGCTCAAGACTTATGGTACCTTTGAGTAGGACTCACTTATCGATGCAGATCCTAAAATATTGCCCCCAGTGTCGAATAATAGAGACTCTGGTACCATGATTGAAAGAAAGATGTTTGAAATAAGAATTTGTTTATGAATCTTGAGAGTCGAGTCGAGCGGAGTTCGAAGTAGATCCTTGACCTTTGTTGGAGAGCTTGATATTCCTCCCCAACAAACTGCCCCAGTAGATAAAGTTCCACGTTGTGCTATATTTTCCTGCAGAGCATGACAATGCTAAGAGAATTTGTTAGGAAATGCTTGCCATAAAAATAATATTTAGGCGTCAATTCGTAAGAAATGCGAATTTATTGTGCAGACATAAAGAATATAATTAAATGGGAACGTATTTCATGGCGGCAATGGCACATGAAAATTTAGTTTATAAAGATATATGCATTTATCAATGATTTATGAAGGATAATATGTTTCGGCAATGCATACTTGGGTCGAAATATATTAATGTCCTGTTTGAAGGAAGATTAGCTCTATGTCCTATTTGAAGGTGGACAACCATGATATGTTCCATTTGAAGGTGGTTAATCCAAAATATCCTGTTTGAGGGTGGATGGACCTGATATATCCTATTTGAGGGCAGATAGACCCGATATATCCTATTTGAGGGCGGACAGACCCAATATATCTTATTTGAGGGCGAATGAACCCGATCTATCCTATTTGAGCGCGGATGAACCCAAAATATCCTATTTGAGGGCGGATAGACCCGATATATCGTGTTTGAGGGCGAATAGACCCGATAAATCCTATTCGAAGGCGGACGAACCTGACATGTGGTGCTGGACTTGCAATTATAAAGATTGATGCAGTGCGAAGAGCTTGGTATGGTGCCCATTTTCGAGTGGTAATTCATGGTGTGATGCAAAAGTCCTAGTGCGATGACTTTGTAGTAGCGAATATCCATGGTGCAAAGAGCTTGATGCAATGCCTTTATAGAAGAAAATATTCAAGGAGCGGTGCCAATAATTTGAGAATTTGCATGCTGAAGTTTATTATTAGTAAATTCATGTACTCAAAGAAAATTGTGTGTTTCAAAATATAATTTGAGATAATCCGGCTTGATCGCCATGTCGCACCATGTTTCCTCCAAAGATTAACATGCTAAGAAAATTCGTCAGTAGAGCAGATATTGAAATGCAATGTGTTGTATAGTGATCTTATGGAAATGACACATTTTGGGCGTTTACTTATACAATGCGAATAATTTGATAAAAATGTAGCTTTATGCCAATGATGATTTTCTACAATAACATGTGGTTTATAAATGTTCTTTGCAATGATTTATGATAATTAGGCATTTCAGTAATGATTTAAAACATGACCATCTAGGTCGAAATAAATTATGAAAAGCATGTGAATATGTGCTAAAGTGTCCTGTTGTTCAGCGGACAACCTTAATATCCTATTATCAGGTGGACAACCTTGTGTCCAATTAATCAGGAGGAAAACCTAATGTCCTATTAATCAGGTGGACTACCTCATGTTCTATTATCAGGCGGTTGGCTACCTTATGTCCTATTATTAGGTGAACAACCTCGTGTCCTATTAATTAGGCGGATGACCTCATGTCCTATTAATCAGGTGGACTACCTTGTGTCCTATTAATCAGGAGGACGACCTCATGTCCTAGTAATTTGGTGGACTACCTCATGTCCTAGTAATCCGGTGGAATACCTCATGTCCTATTAATCAGGCGGACGACTATTATCAGGTAGACAACCTCGTGTCCTATTAATTAGGCGAACGACCTCATGTCCTATTAATCAGGTGGACTACCTCCTGTCCTATTAATCAGGCGGACGACCTCATGTCATGTTCATCGGGCGGACGACCTCATGTCCTATTCATCAAGCGGACGACCTCATGTCTTATTATCTGGTGGACAACCACGTGTCCTATTAATTAGGCGGTCGACCTCATGTCTTATTAATTAGGTGGACTTCCTCATGCCCTATTAATCAGGCGGACGACCTCATGTCCTGTTCATCAGGCGGACGACCTCATGTCATATTCATAAGACGGACGACCTCATGTCCCATTCATCATGTGGACGACCTCATGTCCTATTAATCATGCGGACAACCTTTTTGTCCTATTAAGTGGACGAACCTAGATGCATGGCGCTTAATTTGCAATTTCAAACATTGGTGCAGTGCAGAATCTTGGTGCGATGCTTGATTTGTAGTTGTATAATGCGGTACAAAGAGCTTAGCATGGTTACTTTGAAGTAACATATATTTATGGTGTAATGCAGAGAGCTTGGTGCAATGATTTTGCAATAGCAAATGGTGTGGTGCAGAGTTCTTGATATAATGCCTTTTTAGTAGTGAATGTTCCTGGTGCAATGCTAACAGTTGTTGGATTTTCATACTGAAGTTTTGCTATTAATAAATTCCTGCACTCAAAGAAAAATTATAAGTTGCGAAGTTTGATTTGTGTCGGCTTGGCTTCATCATTCGCTTTGCACGAATCTTGAGACTTCTGACATGATGCTGAGCTTTGCGATGACGTGTAATATTGATCAAGAATAGCTAAAATATGCCCCTGCATTACTTAAAGAGAAGTCTTTAGTATAAAAGAAAGTGATTGCCTTGCATTGAACGTCAAATTTTTGGCTTTGAATCTACAATTTGCTACTATGGCGTATTGGAAATATGTTGTTGCAAATATGACAAGTATGTAGCTTGGGATTTTATTTTCTTGTTTGCCAATGATAACGATCGTTCTGCAAAATCTGCCCCGGTTTTGGCTTCTAGGGTAAATAGGATTTTTATTATGATGAGATCAAACCCATAAGGCTGCATACGCGATAACACGAAGGTTGGGAGATCCTAGAACTTAAAGAAAATAAGTAGAAGAAATGCGGAAGCAGTAAGAAATGCAATGGAATTGAGAAAATAAGAAAATAAACTAGATATGTGGAAATTCAAGGAAAGATCCAAGAACCCCGAGATTGTGTTAATCTAGATTTTGACAAGATCCTAATGACAACAAGTTGGTTATGAAACCAATTGCCTTCACTAGAGATAAGCTAATCAAGAACTAGATTGGGATCTTGACTTCTAGTTTAAATAACTTACGACAACAACTACTATAAGAAACTAGTCGCCTTCGAAGAATATCAAAAGTAACCGAAGATATCACAAAAAAGAAAATTATCTTACTACCTTAAGCTATGAACTAGTTAGGGTTGCAAGATAAATCTCAAAGTAAAATTCACAAAGGTTCAAAAGAACTCACAATAATAATATTAATCTTCAATATTCTTCTCTACAATGAAAGACAAGCACCCCTTTATATAGTAGTAAAGAAGGAGCTAGTCAAGACTTCAATAAATGAGAATTATATTCCCTAGAAGCATAGAAGACTACCCACACTAAGACCAATGTAGTCAACATACACGTAGACCAATGCAAGTCAACATATATTAAAACAACTATTAAATATATATTCTAGAAAATGAATTTGGGCTTATTTGGGTTGCTGAAAATTGGGCGATTTGCAGCCATATCCTATTTTTGTGCCACTTTTTAACATATACCCTATTTTTTTAAATTATTGATTTGGTAGCCAGCTGACAAAAAATCGGTAGTAATTTGACAATTCTACCCCTGACAAAACATATAAAAACTCTACGATTTGCATCACGCACAAAACACTTCGCCATCACTGCGTCTCTTCTCAGATCTATTCTTCCCACACCAGAAATTTGAATCAGACAAAATTCAAAAATAAAAAATAAAAAATGTAAGTACTGCAATTTAGTTTTCGAATCTAATTGATTTTGAATGACGAATTGATTAATGTGCTTAATTGTTTATGCTTAAGTTTTCGAATCTGATAATGTGCTTCAGACCAGTGATTTTCAGTGAAGAATTGATTAATGTGCTTAGTTCTAGTTTTTCAATAACGAATTGTTTATGCTTAATTAAGATATTTTTAGTTCATTTTCCAAAACACTTCAGCAGATATGTTGAAGTTTTCTTTTAATTATTAATATTAATTACAGAAAAATAATATTAAACATACTTTACAGAGAAATAATATTTAAAAAAATGACAGAAACACATTCAAAACAACAATCTCAAGCTTATCAAGCTTTCTCTTTATCTTCTCCAAATCCCTGTCATACTTCTCTATCAACTCATCTATCTTCACCTCAAAAGCCTCAATTATATCTTGTTTTATTTCGTCAACAATTTTTCTAATAACAACATCCATTTGTCTGTCTTTTTTTTATTCTGCTAAATATTTGTGTTTGAGTGAATAAACTCACAAGGCACACCGTGCTTATATAGGTGAAAAAAACTTAAGCACACAAAGCACAAAAAGAACAAAACTTAAGCACACAAACAACAAAACTTAAGCACACAAAGGACAAAACTTGAGCACACAAAGAACAAAACTTCAGCACACATAGAACAAAACTTCGGCACACACAGCACCCACACTTAGGCT
>ML283169.1:4791-90385 GCA_005239495.1 Nicotiana undulata
TTTAGAGTACAGTGAGGTATTTTGGGCTGAGTCCCATGGTGTTGAGATGAGGTACCTGAGTGGCTTAAGAGGATGACTTAGTGAGGTCGAGAGCCGAGATTATGAGGATAGTTATGGATCGGGTTGAACGCCGCAGCAGATATTATATGGATCGGGCTGCACGCCGCAGCATATCAATATTGGATTGGGTTGCACGCCGCAACAACATAGTGCTTGGGCTGTAGGAGCCCCTCCAGAGTCTGTACACCCCCAGTGAGCACAGTCGACTATATATATATATATATATATTGGATCGGGTTGCGCGCCGCAACATATGTTATATGGATCGGGCTGCACGCCGCATCATATTTTATATGGATCGGGATGCACGCCGCAGTAGTTGAGTGGATATCTGGTACTGGTTGAGCGAGAGTGCTTAGTGTGAGCATGAAATACTGATAGTAGAGTCACGAGTGACTGAGATACCTTGTTATGAGAGATATTGTGCCTGAATGGCTGATACATTGTGAATTTTACTATTTTCCCTCTCTTCTTTATACTGAGTCTTTTAATAAAAGATGAATTACTGTTTTATGAAATCACGATTTATAAATGCTCGTCACTGCACTCATGTTTTTAGTTACTTTGGTTACTCACTGAGTTGGCGTACTCACGTTACTCCCTGCACCTCTGTGTGCATATCCAGGTGCCGGATCATCTCGCTAGTTGAATTCTTACGTACTTGGAGTTGTTTGAGGACCGAGGTAGCTGCTCAGCGTTCCCAGCTCACCTCCTTTCCTTTTCCTAGTTCATAGTTTTGTCTTTCATACTTCAGACTTTTGTACTAGCAGAGTCACTTTACTATATATTTTATTTATCATCTTAGATGCTCATGACAGTTCTGGGTCGGTATTAGATTTGGATCGTTTGGATTATTATTTTCTTGTTGAATCTTTCTCAGAATATAATGATATATATTAATTATAAACAGAAAATGTCGATCTTATTGTGTTAGAGGGCTAATCTAGTTTCACGATAGGCGTTATCATGACCCTTGTTGATTTGGGGTCGTGACATTGGCCAAACACCTTAATTTTTGAAGAAAAAAATATTATTATTGACAAAAAAACTTTTGACCGAAATTCTCACCAAAAAGAAAGTAGCTTTTCCAACAATTGATATTTTCCTCTTGCTGTCACAAGGTTTGATTACTGCATTATCACAAAACCATTTGGTAAAGTTGGTAAATTCTGGACATTATGTTCCACCGCAAAAGGAATGCCTAAAATAGTTTTCTTGATTTGCAGGGAAACTGCTTTTCTGTTCTGGTACTCGTAATACTTCTCAAATCTATAAGAATTTTAACACACGTTAAATATAAAATTTAATTTTTTATAATCTTGTCTTGAGTGCATAAAAATTATACTTTTATTACGGATTTAAACCCTTGTGATTGACTCTTGAGTTACTCTTTATTTATAAATGATTAGATATAGAATTAGAAAAATATTAATAATTTTGATACTATTAACTATTATCAGTTGTTATAATTACATACTAATTAAGTCAAAAAAAACAAAGAGAAAACAATAGAACAAAAAAGGAGTCACGTAACTAAAGCCCATGAAGTGGGTATTGGAAGAAAAAGGCCTAATGCCTCAAACAAATCAGAACGCAAGTGAAGCTCTTAGATCCATCTGTTAATTCTCTCTCTTCTCTTTCATCGAAACTCTCTTCTAACGGCTAATTTCTTAGCGCTTTTGGTCCACGCGCCTCCAGATGGAGCCGCCGGAGGCCTCCAACCGGCGCGTCTGGAAGGGCATCAGCAAGATAAAGTAGATCCCTCTCACATACAAGGAGCAATTACAGGAAAAACTACCGAAAAAATCTTAGCGACATCCAGTCCATCGGCGGCCGATATCAAGCTTGAAAAGGAAAAAGTGAAAGCTATACACACTATACATAACGGTATGCCTGTTGTAATCTTCAAAGCCACTGATTATTATGGTATAATGGCTTATTCGTGCAAATGTACAATTGTGGGTCGATTTCTAAAACCCTGTCCCCAAATCGATAAAATTAGGTCAAGATACAAGGAAATTGTTCCTCTTAAGGGGTCAGTGAGAATTGGGGTTTTTGATAATCATAATGTGTTCATTCACTTATTTAATGAGGAAGATTGGAAATTGGTATGGTTTAAAAGGATCATTGAAATTGATGGTATGCAAATGTGGCTCCAAATATGATCGCCAGACTTTAAACCGGAAGAAGATTTACCTGTCGCATCGGCCTGGGTTCTATTTGCGGGATTACCATTCTATATGCATGAATGGCACTATGTCAAACAACTTCTGAGTGCCGTCGGAACCTCTCTTGCTCTGGATGTTGCCACAATGGGAAGAACTAGCCCAAGTATGGCGAAAATTAGAGTCGAAGTGGACCTGCTAAAGCCACTTCCTCAAAGTGTATTTATCGGCCAAGAATATCAAGATTTACCCCTCAAAGGTTACATTCAGAAATTGGAATATGAAGGAGTCCTCAAGTATTGCAAGCATTCCAGGAAAATTGGTCATTATATGATCAATTGCAGAGTTTTGGAGAAAAAGAAAACTGAAAATTTGCATGAAGAAAAGAAAAATAGACTCAAGGTACAGGTGAAATTCAGTCAGTCAAGGAACACAAAGGGATCAAGGTTGATGAAAGTAACAGTGAAAAATCTCCAAAGTTGACAAATCTGGAAACCAGTCAGACACAACAACAAGAAAATCAGCAACAGGAAGAAGTCTGCCGCAAAAACAGTAAGGAAAAGAAGAAGAAGACTAAGAACAAATTAAGAAGAAGAAGCCTAAAAATAACCAAAGAAGAAAAGCAAAGTACTGTTTAAACCATCCAACAGTAAAATAAGAGAGGAAAAGAATTCTGCAGCAAAGCAAAATGAATTTTCAAAACAATCCATGGAAGATAGCATACTGAGCCCTACTACAAAAAACATCATCTCCCAACAGAATCAAAACGATGAGAGCATCAGTAAAAGTCATAACGAGAAGCAGATTGAGAATAATGATACAGGGAAAGTGCAACAGCAAAACAGTAACATTGATAATATACAGAAAAACAAAATTGAAGGGATAACATGTCAAGAATAAAATGGTAACTCCAGCTCGTCTATTGTCCCGATTGATATACAGAATCAACAAGGCCTCCAACTTGTTGTGGATTTATATGAAAATAAAGAAGATGATAAAATCCCCAATCATGAAGAAGTCAGTTCTGGAAGAAGTCAAAGTGTTGAGCAGTTGAACACTCAATAAGAGGAGAGTAAAGAAGGCCAGAATTCTTTCTCCATTATGGATGATCAACAACAAAATAACAGAAGAGAAAGAAGTGAAACAAGGAAAAATGACAAGAGAAACAGGAATAGAACCAATCCTTCAGTAAGGTGGAATCAAAAGGAAGATAATCCCCTAAATGATCTTAATGATTAGTGCTCTTTTCTAGAACATTAGGGGATTCAAATCCAAAAACTCCATTCACAGGCTTAAGAAACTTATTAACATTAACAACTCACAATATGTGGCAATCTTTGAACCTTTTGTCTCTAACGATTAACCTGGAAGGGTATAGAAAGTTCTTGGGTTTCCAACATTGTTGCAACAATAATATTGGTCAAATTTGGTATTTCTGAAATTCCTACAGCAATACTACAGTCACTGCCATCAGTGAGAAACATATCACTATCCACTTTCAAAATGCTTTTTGTCAGAAAGGCATATATATTTCTGTTGTTTATGCTAAATATAAATCTATAGAAAGAAAGGGACTTATGGCAAGCTCTGGAGCTAGATAGTATGGTGATAGATTCCCCTTAGTGTGTGGGAGGGACTTCAACATTATCATGGATCCTACGAAAAAACTAGGGGGTAATCCTCATAGAATGTATAGAAGTCTGGAGTTCCAATCCTGTATCAACACATGTGGTCTCATTGACATTGGTTATAATGGTTATAATTATACTTGGTGCAATAACAGAAGACCGGGGAAGAGAATTTAGAAGAGGTTTGATAGAATTTTTGTTAATGATCTTTGGGATCAATTATTTCAAAGATCCTATGTTAGGCATCTAGCTAGGACTGGTTCTGACCACAGACCACTCCTTATGAAGAAGCTGAGTACTACCAGCCATCATATTTCCTATTTTAGATTTCTAAATTGGTGGGTTAATATTGAGGGATTATTTAATGTGGTTAGGGAATCTTGGAGTACTAATGTGTCTGGGAATCCTATGTGGATCCTTCAAAGTAAACTCAAAACTCTTCGTAAAAGACTGTCCCAATGGTCAAGGAAAGAAATTGGTGATATTAATGATGCGGTTTCCAAATGGGAAGATAAAATTCTAGAGTTAGAGGATATTGACATAGATGACAACTCTGAAAAGAGTAGAGAAAATGTCAATAGGGCCCATGCTTAGTATGTCAGATGGCTTAGCCCTCAAGAATCAATGCTCAAGAAAAAATCTCAGATAAAGTGGTTTGAAGAAGGGAATAAGAATACCAATTACTTTCACTCCATCCTTAGAGAAAAGAGAAGAAGGCAACAGGTAAATTGTATCAAGAATAGTAGAGGAAAGTGGATTAAGGGTGATGATAAGATAGCCAATAGAGCTGTGAGACACTTCCAAAACTTCTTTAATATCTCCCCTCCTACTATTAACAACTCTATCCTAGAGTGTATTCCTCTTTGTGTTTCAGGTGAAGATAACAGTATGCTTAGCAAGGTGCCAGAGGAAATTGAAATCAAGGAGGCAGTTTTTAGTCTTAGCCCTCATAGCACAGCAGGTCCAGATGGCCTCAATGGCACTTTCTTTCAGAGTTGTTGGAACATCATTGATAGGGAGGTCACTGCTTTTGTGAAGGAGTTCTTCAAATGAAAAGGTTTGACCAAATTCTATTCTCATACTTGTTTAGCGCTAATCCCTAAAATTGACAATCCTTCCACTTTCTCATATTTTAGACTCATTAGATTGTCTAACTTTACAAACAAGATTATCTCCAAAATTGTGTCTCTTAGAGTTAACATTTTATTACATAAAATAGCTGCCCCCAATCAAAGTGGCTTTGTTAAGGATAGGCTCATCTCAGAGAATGTCTTGTTAGCTCAGGAAATTATTCACAATATTTCCCAAAATAATCATAGGGGTAATGTTGTTATTAAATTAGATATGGCTAAAGTGTATGATAGAATGGATTGGGAGTTCTTATATGTTGTGCTTAGCAAGTTTGGTTTCTCAGATAATTGGATTGAATTGGTTCACAACCTCATCTCGAATGTATGGTACTCAGTCATCATTAATGGTATGAGACATGGATTCTTCTCCTCTTCTCAAGGGCTTAAGCAAGGGGACCCTCTTTTCCCTACTCTCTTTATTATTGTTGTTGAAGTGTTATCTCTTAACTCATTATATAGGAACCCTCATTTCATCCCTTTCTCCATGCCCCATAATGTCCCATAGATCAACCACCTTGTTTATGCTGATGACATTGTAATCTTCTGTAGTGGTAGTTCTAAGTCTATCGGGTTGGTTATGGATGTTATAGAAAAATATGAAAGAAGCTCTGTCAGATGGTTAATAGGGACAAAAACTACTTCTTAACTGCTCCTAACATAGCTGCCACTAGGATTAACAAGATTAGGAAATGCTCTGTCTTTATGGACAGGAATTATCCTTTTACTTATCTTGGTTGTCCTCTGTATGTGGGTAGGAAGAAAATTGTCTATTTTGATAACATGATTAGAAAAATTGTGAAAATGCTTAATGGCTGGCAAGGGAAAATGCTATCTCATGGGGGTAAGGTTACTCTTATAAAGAGTGTCCTTCAATCCATTCCAGTATACACTCTTTCTTCTATGACTCCTCCCAAGGGAGTTTTTAAGTTAATTGAGAAACATTTTGCTAATTTCTTCTAGGGCTCCAATGAGGATCATAAAAAATATCATTGGAGCTCTTGGAATCATCTTGCCCTTCCTTTTGACGAAGGAGGCATTGTCATCAGGAAATTGGAAGACATTAGTAACATGCTAGCTATGAAAAGATGGTGGAGGATAAGGTCCACATCATCTCTTTGGGCTACTTTAATTAGTAAAACAAATTGTGTTAGATCTTATTGTGTCTCTAAAAAGATTGCTCCAGTTAACTCTCATGCTTGGAGTCATGTTCTCAAAATGAGAGATATTGCAGAAAATCATATTGTGTGGCAGGTTAATTCTGGCTCTAGTAACTTCTGGTGGGATAATTGGTCCGTTAAGGGCCCATTGGCAAAACAACTTCCTGATACTCCAAAGAACTCCAAATTACTGGTAAAGGATTTCATCTATGATGGTCAATGGAATATAAACAAATTGAAGGAGCTCCTACCAGAACAACTGGTCCATCAAATCCAAACTAGTCCTATTGGCAATCAAAACAAGGAAGACCAAAGTTTTTGGGCTCTATCGGAAAATGGCAAGTTCACAAACAATAGTGCTTGGAATCTGGTAAGACGTTTTAACCCAAAATTTCAATTTATTGATAAGATATGGAACTCTGCTATTCCTTTTAAAATGTCCTTTTTGATGTGGAGATTATGGCATAGCAAACTTCCCTTTGATGATGCGATTATTAAATTTGGCAGACAAATAGTTTCTAGATGTAACTGTTGTACTAATCCTAACTCCTATAATATTAATCATATTTTTGTGGAGAGCCACAGTGCTAGTTACATTTGGAATCTCTTTGGAAACTCTCTTGGCATACACCAACACCCTTAAACTATTAGATATATCATTAACCAATTGTGGGCCTCAAAGTCTTCCAATGAAGTTCACAGACTAGTTTTAACCATTACCCCTATTATTATTTGCTGGTTTCTTTGCAGGTATGGAGAACAAAAAAATTTCAACATGTATAGGCTTAATCAGCAGATTACTTGGAGCATTGAAATTGCGGTCAACAAAGCATATCCTAATAGTGGCTTAAAGCTCCCTTGAAATTCTTTCTGTGATACACTCACAAGGCTTCGACCTAGGTACAAAAGTGTCATGGTTCGATGGCTCAAACCACAAAGGAATTAGGTTAATACTGATGGGAGCTTTATTCAGAGGGAAGGAAAAGCAGGTCTAGGAGGTGTGGTTAGAATAGTAGATGGAGACATTATCATGGCCTTTTCTACTCTTGCACAGTCCACAACCATAACGTAGCAGAAGCTCAAGCAACTTTATTTGGTCTCAATTGGTGCACTCAAAATGGCTACAATCAGGTGATTCTTGAATTGGATTATCTATACATTATAGAGATCCTCCAAAAAGATAGTGACACAAACTATAATCTCAGTCATATTGTGAATAAGATCAAAGTCACTATCAGCAGACTCAATATTCAGATCAAACATTTCTACCACGAGGATAACCAACTGGCTGACAGTTTGGCTAAGAGGGCAGTGGAATTGCAGCAAACAACACATTTCGAATCTAGCCAGCAACATCCTAGGCAAGCCAAAGGCCTATTTTTGCTTGAAAAACGGAAAATTCCTTGTATAAGAAACAAATATGACAAGGCTAATTTCTTTGTTAGTTAGGAGTTTTTGGTTGATGAGGCGAACTAGTTTTTTAATCGCTAATTCCTCGGTATTTTTGAAGGGTTGCCTCTACCCTTGTGTTGTATATTAAAACTTATTTTCTGGCTAATACAACACCCCCAGGTATACTGGGAAAGTTTATTAAAAAAAATCAAAACGCAAGTTATCTTTATCACGCGGAGCAAAAGGTTAAAGTCTTACACGAAATAGAGGCAACCACGGAATTACTCGCGCACGGATAACTCTATGGTTCTTTACAAATCCCTAATTCTTGAATTCAGGTATATAGCATTCCCTATTGTCAATTATCCTACAGTAGTAGTAGGTAAGAATTGAATAGTTAATTCCTTTCTTTTTATGTATCAACAGTAAATTCCATGTTTAGGTGTGAAACTTTGAAATTAATTAAAATGCATTGGTTTTTGTAGAATCGACTGATTGACGTGTATAAATTGGATTGGGGCCTACGTATTGACTCGAGGAGTTTTGAGGTGAGTTGATATTACCCTTTACTAAAGTGGTTTAACTCACAAAACCACGCATACAAGTGCTTAATGAATTGCTTAAAAGAGTTAATATGTACTTAATTGGAGCGAGTGAGTACCTATTAACTTAGAATTATTCTAGCTAAAGTTTAGATGATTTATTTTGATATATGAGCATAAATTTTCAGATTTTTTTGTGTTATTCTATAGTCCATTTTCATGTTGAAAATTCATGAAGAAGAAAGAATCTTTAGAAATACTTTTGAATGTTTATTTCATACTTATGCCATGTTTTACATTTAAGGATACCAGTATCAATATGTATAGGATGTTCCAGAAAAGATTTAGACTTGAATAGTCAAGAAATTGGAGAAGTTGATTTAGATCCTAGCGAGGTCACACAGAATAATTTATTATTAAAGTATTTATTTTTGGAGTATCCTCTGCTCTGAAAAGGGTCATCATCCAGGGCGAGGGTCCTGATCAACGCATTTGACTTCTTGAAACTACTTGTGCCAAAGTATGGAGAACACGAGCCGAGGATCTCGTTGCTGAGAATTTGCCTAGCCAGGCTAAGGTATGATACACGAGCTCTAAGAACCACGAAGCGAGTGACACCTCGTGGACCTATTCAATCAGGTTGGGATCGAACCTGTGCCAATCACACGGTGACTAAGATAGATATAAGTTACGATAGTTGGAACTTCCGAAGCATAAAGTGAAGTATTTTTTTAGATAAGAATGAAAAAAATAATACACTCATAAATTGTTGTTATGCAATTATTTAAAAATTGTTCTTAGAAGCTTTATGTTTTTCATGCCTTTAGAATCTTTGCTTGTAATGCATATTTTATTAAAGTCTTGTCCTCTGTCGTTGAGACTCACTGAGTACAATGGATGGTACTGACGTTCTCTTTTGGGAACCTACGTTGGTCTGCGGTACAACGTAAGAATTGGTTTTGCAGGCGAGTGATGTTTTGTTGAAAGTATATATATTTGTGTGTATATCGCCTCATATTTTACTTTTGTTTCATGGATTTAGGATGTGAAATGTGTTGATTTATATTAATTTGAGGTGTTTTTATGTGTAGGAATGATGCGGGAGCAATCAGGGGCGAAATATGCGAAATTAGAGCCAAAACGGACGAAAACAGGAAAATTGGACATTGCAACACCACAAGAAGTGCCCTGAGCTACCTGTGACACCAGAACTAGTAGGTGAAAAGCCGCAACGCCATTGAGAGCGCCAAGCGCTGGGCACGGCACCGGTGGCATGAATCCTGTCCAAATTCGCTCGGGACACGGTTATTTCGGTCCTAGACCTACCCAACACGTATAAAAGCAAGACTAAACTTATTTGTGAGGGGGGGACGCCACTTTTGAGGGAGAATACACACGAGAAACATTCGGAAGCAAAGAGATCTCAATTTTCTTCATCTTTTCTTAGTATTTTCAATTATTGAACATTTATGCATTTGCTTGCAATTATCATGAGTGGCTAAAAATCCATTGTTCTAGGGTTGTGATTTAGCCATGAATATTGTTGTTTAACGTTAACTTAACCTTGATTACAATTCACTAATGTAAGCACGTAATTTTTTACCCGCGCAACTTTTAAGAGTTATTTTTAATATTTGTAGTATTTTTAGTATTTATTTGATTTTATAGAATTTTAGTATATTTTATCTTCAATTTTAATTTTTAGACACTAAAAAAAAATAGTTCATTACATATTTTTCTTCTTTTCTTAAGGCCAGTAGTATTTAATAGTAATATTTTATTTTTTTACTATGATTTCAATTTACTTCTTTTTATCTATCCTTACTTGAAAATACAAAAAAGAAGACCAAATTGGGCCAAACCTAAGCTCAATAGTCTAATCCCTAACCCATCAGCCTACTTCTTCCAAACTCCCTTACCCTAAATTAACCTAGCACCCTCTTCTTCTTCACCCTTACAAAACCTAGGAACCCTAATCTAACTAAAAAGATAGCCGCACACCCCCATCTCCTCCACCCTAAGAGCTGTCGGACCTCCTCCTCTACACTTCACAGCTACCAGTCGCCATAAATCCGACCACCACCAACTCCCTAATCCCCTACACCACAAAGAAGACAACCGCCCAAACATCCTGTTCCAGTCGTTTCCACCCCTTCTTCTTCTTCTTCTATACACCTTAAGCACACAGATGCAGCCATAACATCCGCCACCTCCCTTCTGCCGCCATCCATCCATACCACAGACTCCATCCTTGAATGACGACCCTCTGCCGCCAACCACCCACTCCACCTCTTCACCTGGGAGTTGCCGCGATAGACCAGCCCCATCCCATCTCCACCAGCTCCTCTCCAAGACACCACTACCGCTGCTTCCCCACCACCGAAAATCCAGCGACAACCTTCGAGCAACGCCCCACAAATCCGACCACACAAAAAAAAACACACGGAGATATACACAAAATTCGCTACATTTTCAGACATTTCTTTCTTCACTTATTTCTGGACTTCAAATTAGATACAGGAAAAAAACATAATATAAAAAATTTTCAAAGTTGCTCGCCATTTCTGTTGTAGTTTTCATACAAGTTTTGGGTTCTCAAATTGATCTTCAACTGGAAATAGAAGCTATCTTCTGTTTGTTTCTGTTTTTTATCTTGTCGATCTTCTTTTGGTCTTTGTATGGCCTTTATTTGGACATCTTCAGTCTCATTATCAAACTCCTAGTCAAGGTTTGTTCGAGTTGTGCTGGATTCCAGTTAAAAGGCGAGATCGTCGTTCAAGCTTTACAACAAAGTTTCCATTCTTGGCTCGACGGTTCCGGTCTGTGTGATTTTCGTCGAGGTTCGAGTGTCATCCGACGAGGTTCTATCGTTTTGAGGTCTATTTCTTCCTTCCTTCTGTTATTTTTCTTAATATTATGCTTTTATTGGTTTATCATTTTGTTGTTACTCTGTTTTGCTGAATGTTATCATTTCATTGCTCTGTTTCTATGACTTCTTACTATTTGACGCTCCATTTGTTCTTGTTAATTAATTATCCTATGTTCTTACGAATTTAATGTTTAGATGAGTTTAATTTCTTATTTCAATTATTCATTAAGAGATAGATGTTCAAGGCATTTTGATTCACATTTTGGTGATTTTAGAGTTAAATTAATTTATTAATTGAAGTGGGTGATGACTTAGATAGTAAAACAAGTATTTGGCCGGGGGATTGGATTGAAAGTTAGAATTTAATTGAAATATTTTATTTCTCTTTTAATTAATCTAATCGTTAGGAGCATGTTTAGGTCGGCCACATTCGGATAGGCAAACTTTAGGGTTGTTTTTCCTTTATTTTATCTTGTGGAAGGTCGAAGTTTTCCCTTTAGTCAATTAAATTTATCCGGGGAATGCCCCGAAGAATTTGTACATAATTTTATCCGGGATATGCCCCGAAGTACATGTAAATGAAGGTCAGAGACTTGATGATGTGAGGAAGCGTAGAATAGAACTTCAGTATTTTTATTTTATCTTATTCCCTTTTTAGGTGGGGACGACCTCGAGCCTTTTTCGTGTTTATTTTTCGCTTCGTGTGTTTCCACTTCAACCTGAGTATTCTTAGAAGCCAACTTGAACATGTACGCAACCGTACTAGTTACGGGACTCGGAGAGTGCCTAACATCTTCTCCCTAAGTCAAATGAACCCCCTTACCTAGAACTCTGGTGTAGACTTAGTTTTGGAGTCCAAAGTGTTTTAAAAGGAAAATTATTTCTAAAAAATGGTGACCTGACACACCGAAACCAAATGTCAGGTGGCGACTCTGAAAAGTCCTTTTGAACACATTTCTTTGTCACTTTCCAATTGAAAACCCTTTTGAGCTTTACAAAATCTTTTTATATATTTTTAAGAGGGTTTAGTGAGGTTGAAAAAAGGGGTGTGACAACTAATATATGGTTATTTTTTCAATTTTGTGATTAATTGCTTAATTGTCTGGTCAGCAGTTAGGTTCTATTTACTATCTATGCTATGCTTGGGAAAGACGTGTATAGATTAGAGAAGAATTAAAGAGAGCGCGATCTTAACTCTTAGGGGCGGCGGATTTGTGGTTAGGATAGGAATATACCTAATCATCATGCTTAATTAAATATCGTAATCTTATTGTGTTCTTAATAGATTGATTTCATAGGAATATAGGCATTAATCGATTTTGAATAGGTGAGAAGTACTTCGGGATAAGGCTATGAGAGAACTTATCGATCAATTAGCAACCATGATTGAATTGTATGAAAGGGAGAGTTAATTAGAACACAATATGAATGGTGAGTCGATCACAACTCTGGAATATTTGTCGCTACTGAGTACACAAAAATCAATTTTCTACTCGATAATTTGGTTATTACTTAGAATTATAGTTTAGTATAATCACAATCTTGAACTTCATTTTGGCTTGACTGAATAAAAATTTTGGTAATTTTAGTGGGTAGTTGATACAAGTCTTTGTGGGTTCGACACTCGATTTATCAATTTATTACTTGTACGACCACGTATACTTGCGTGTGCGTTTGGGAAACAAGTTTTTGGCGCCGTTGTCGGGGACTTGAATATTGACTAGTTTTTGCTTTAATTGTTTATTTCGTCTAGTCTAACATTACTTAATTGTTGCTCTAATCTCAGGAACTTTGATTGAATGCGTATGGTCAGAAGCCAGGACAGACTCAACGTCTTTGATCCCGAACCTGAGAGAATATTTCATAGGAGGTTGAGGAAAGCAAGGGATACAAATAATCTTCAGGCACTCGTTCAATTTCCTGTGCCATGGGCACTTTGAGTTGAAATAAAGCATGATCCAGTTACTTCATACAAATGGGCAGTTTATGGGTCTTTCACATGAGGATCCACAACAACATATCCTGAACTTCTTGGAGATTAGTGATACTTATATCACTAACGGGGTCACTCCAGATTATCTGAGGCTCACACTTTTTTCCATTCTCTCTATATGGAGAAACAAAGCGATGGCTGAAGGCGGAACTAGCTAATTCTATTACATCATGGAATGATCTGGCAAGGTTCTTCCCTTCAGGAAAAACTGTGAAGGTCACAAGTGAGATAGTCTCCTTCAAACAGAAAGCGGGGGAGTCTCTATATTTAGCTTGGGAAAGGTTCAAGGGGCTGCTCAGAGATTGTCCTCATCATAATTAGACGAACGAAGTATTAGCTCACACTTTCATAGAAGGGATACATTCTAAGACAAAAATTGTGGTAGATGTTGCAGCTGGAAGTCAAGTGTTGGAGAAAATCTTTGATGAGATATATGCGCTATTGAACAAATTCTCCAAAAGCAATCCAGATCGGCAAGGATAAATGGGTAGACACACAGTGCAAAAATCTCTAGGGGTTATCGAGTTAGATGTTGTCTCGGCATTATCAGCGCAAATTTCTACACTGACCAACCAAATCAATCAGATGGCCATGGTTATTAACAAGCAACAAGCTCAACCAGTGCAACATGTTCAAGTGTTTTGTGAAGTATGTGGAGAGGGTCACATGAGCAATCTATGTCCAACAAATCTAGAGTCTTTATATTTTGTGGGTAATGCAAATTGAGGCCAGACAAATTAGTATGGGGACACTTACAATCCCGACAGGAGAAACCACTGAAACTTCTCTTGGGGTGGAAACCAAGGTACTCAGAATCAATACCGACCTCAAGCACCTCAACAACAATATAGACCACCTCAGGCTTAACAACAAGCGAGTCCAACAAGTAACCTTGAGGAAATGATGAAGAAATTGATGGCTGATCAGCAAGCCCTCACTCAGAAATTGATGGCTGGTCAGCAAGCCCAATCCACAGTAACGAGAAATTTGGAGCGCCAAGTGGGTCAACTTGTTAGTGCCCAAAATACCAAACCAGTTGGGGCTCTTCCTAGCGATACTGAGCCTAATCCTAAAGTTCTAGTCAATGCGGTTACCTTGATAAATGGAAGAGTATTAGAAGAAGTTCCAAAGAAAAAGAAGTATACAACTCGTCCTGAAGGAGAATTAGTTCCCAATCCAGTTGAGGAGAATGAGAAAGAGAACAAAGGATCAGAGCCAGTAATTATGACAAGGCCACCACCTCCGTTTTGACAAAGACTGCAGAGGCAAAAAGATGATACTAAGTACAAGAAATTCTTAGATATTTTGAGCCAAGCGCGTGTGAATTTACCTTTGGTGGAAATTTTGCAGGAAGTGCCTAAGTATGCAAGGTATCTCAGAGATATTTTGGCAAACAAACGAAGACATACAGAGTTTGAAACAGTTGCACATACTGAAGAGTGCAGTGACAGAGTTCAGAGGAACTTCCTCCTAAGTTGAAGGATCCTGGGAGTTTCACAATTCCTTTGTCTCTTGGAAAACAAGAAGTTGGTAAAGCCCTGTGTAATTTAAGGGCTAGTATAAATTTTATGCCGTCCTCTTTGTTCAAGAAACTCATATTGGGGGTGCTTAGACCTACTACAATCACTTTACAGTTAGCAGATAGGTCACTAGTTATGCAAAAAGGAATTATTGAGGAATTGTTAGTTCAAGTGGGAAAGTTTATTTTCTGCTGATTTTATTGTTCTTGATTACGAGGCAGATGAAAAAGTTCCCATTATTTTGGGGCGACCATTCCTAGCTACTTGTGGAGCGATTATTGATGTGAGGGAAGAGAAGTTAAAGATGAGAGTTGACGATGAGGAAGTCACTTTTAATGTATACAAGGCACTTAAGCTCCCTAAGCATTATGAGGACTTGTGTATGATTATTGTGGTCGAATTGAAGGGGATAGAGCAAAGTCCTTATGTGAATTGTAGTGATCTAGATGGGACAACTGAGTTAGAGGAGGCGGTGTTGAAAGTTGAGTGTGTAAAGCTGATTGAGAAAAAAACCAGAGATGAAATGGGGGACCTTCTAAGAGCGTGCAGAAAGGCTAGAATTCATGGGAGAAAGAAGAAGAGAAAGTGCCCAGCCTGAGCAGAGTAGCAGAGTTGTGCCACGACTATAAATAAGGCGCTTGGTGGGAGGAAACCCATCATGTATATTTTTTTATTTTATTTATTATTTTATTTTTGTCAAGTTTTGTGTTGTTTTTATTTTCCAGAGTAGAAGAAGTCTGAGTACCCAAAATTGAAGCTAAGGATCATGTTTGAGCTTAAGTGTGGGGTCGCCTCGACTTTAAAGATTGAGTATCATGTCCGAGCTAGGCCCGAGAGGGACTCAGGGAGTATTTCTCACCCATGTTTTAAAAATTTTCTCTGTGATCATGCATCGAGGACTATGTATAAAATAAGTGTGGGGTGGGAAAACTAATTTATGAAGTGTAATTGTATAAAACTATTTTTTTATTAGTTTTTCTTTTAGAACTCATAGAATACATAGTCTAGATTCTCAAAATAATAAAGAAACGAACATTGAAAAAAAACTTAGAAAAATATCGGACTTTTCCCGACGATGGACCTTTTGGACAATTTTCTTGAGGGATTAAGTCCGATTAAAAATACCAAAAAGATTTTTTTTTTTGGATAGCTAGGTAGTATCCCTTGGTTTTTCTTTGGGCGCCGGTTCTTTTCCAAGGGTGTAGCTCGAACCGTGCACTTTAATATTTTTTAGGAATAGTTAGGAAAAAACTGAGTGGCGTTAAGATACTCATTGACGTGCTTGGTGCTAGAACATTAGGCTATGACATATATTCTATTTTCCCGTATATTTGGATTGAATTTTTGAAGTCTAAGTAACGTAAATAGCTTATTTTGTGACGCTTTAGCTCAGTTGTTTAACTTGTATGCCACATAGTGCAATATTGCTTAATTTTCTCAATTATGTGTGCTTTCTTGACTTGAGAGTTGAACAGAACCATCGTGATTGAGTCATGTGCAATGTGTGTGTGAGGATAAGTAATCTTTTGTGCTATCATGTGTAGTCTAGAACTTGCCCTATGTGTTAATCGAAGAGATATTGTAAGTTGTGTGATCACGCTTAACTATGTCTTATAAAAAGACTAAGCGAGCGTTGCAAATATAGTCTGAGTATTTTGCCAGAGTCGAATCCCATAGGGAATTAACCTGTCAACTATCGTTGTTAGACTGACTCGATTCTTCGTAATCAGCTTCCCAAAGGTTATGAATAACAATTTGTGGGTATTCTTACTAACTATAACTGAATGAAATTAAGTAAACTAAAGGATAACTAATGTTGAGTTGTAAACAAATGCGAGAAGGATCTAAGGTTATGGTTTCCCCCGTTGATGGAATCCCTTCTTGCATATTTCATATAGTTTGGCCTAATTATTTCTATCAATCATGAGCACTCTCGTTACCGTAAATCTCTCTCGAGCACTTACAACAATTTACTAGACGCACTCTCTCGAGCTACGCTAGCTACTTTTATTACAGCTCACTTTAGATTTCACCCAAGTTATCGTTATCCCTAATCCAACCTTTAAACCCTCGGTTATGGATTCCTCCTATACTTTGGGAGTGGTGTTGTTCAACAACTACCTAAATATGCACTCTCTCCCGAGCAGATACATACTAAATAGGCACAGCTAATTGAGGGCCCTTCAATTAACTACAACAATAACTTAGTTGAACAAATAGAGATGAAAACCAAGAAAACTATATTAATATAACATGAATTTTATCCTCAACGGGTTCCACCAAAACGTTAGACTAAAGAATTTAGCTACTCATAATTGTACTGAAAATGATAACAAAAGAATTCATCAACAATGGTAAAATCACAAGGAAGAAAGATGAGATTTGATGCCCAATTGTCCTCCTTGCCTCTTGCTTTTTTTGAACAAGACTCTAAACCTTGATATTTTTCTCCTTTGGGCGAGTTGAACCTTATATAGGTTAAGTGGAATGGCCCCAAACTTCCAAATTTACCCCTGGAAAATAACTCGTATGACTGGGACTAGCGCGCCCACGCTAGTCAACGCGCTACTAGGCGCGCTAATCGACTTTCATTCTGTCTGGGATCACTGGTGTAGCGCAGTCGTGCTAGTGGCAGGCTAAGCCCGTGCTAATGGGGTTTTGTTCAGTCCCTGGCAACTGGACAAGCGCTGCCGCGCTATTGGGCGCGCTAAGGCCGCGCTAGTGGACTTGTAATCCGTCCTAGCGATTTCCTTCCTTCTTTTCACACGTTAAATACTCCAAGGGGCGTTTCTCCTTCAAATTGGCTTCAAACATCGTCCTAGGTCCTCATAAACGCATTTTTCTCGTGCGAAACATAAAATCAAAAATTAGAGCCACTTTAACATCATTTCACATTCCTAAGACAGTGAAGCATCATTAAGTTGGAGTGTAAGTCTAAACTAACTATGTGAATTTAACCTATTATCAACACCCCACACTTAATTCCTTTCTAGTCCTCGAGCAATCCACTATACGTCTACAAAGTTCTTTCATCAAGCATTTCCCTAATGTGTCACACCACGAACACAATACAAGGGTTGTACCTAGCAATGTAACATCCATGCCTCAAGGGTCGACTCTCACATGCCATGCAATATTCCTACTTCCTCAAAGTACTCTACACAGAGGTCAAGACTTACCTTTCCGTTATTAATCAAGTGCCCTCACACCACACACACGAGGGTAGTTCCACAAGAATAATATTAAAAACAAGTAGGAACTCAAAATAGAAAGAATTCACTCACTCTTGGAAGGAACATTCATATTCCACAAAGATACACCATAGGCTTGCCCGTAGTGTAATACTCTACTTATCGAGACCATTCCGTCTAAGATCAAATAGGTCTTCATTTGGTTGTAATGTAGCCCAAGGGACGGGTAGGATATATTTAGATATAGTGACTAACCTCCCTAAGCAATTTTAATACAATTACTTTAACTTTCAGACCATTCTTATGCTCGACCAGAATTTCTACCACTCTCTTTAGATTACCCCAAAACTTCCTTAGGTGCAATGTTATCAATTCACCACTCATCAAGGACTGCATTTATTCATTGTCCTTCTTTCTTCATTTTTTTTTCAAGTGGTGTTCCTTCTTTTAAATTTTGCACCATTCTTTCTTTTTCGCTGATTCCACTCAAAAACCAAACCATCACCCCACACTTTGACTTTTACATGTTCTCTACAATTCAAGTGCTCATGAGAGGTAAAAGGGTTCAAACAGATGGCCATTCAAACAATTGGGTAAGGTTTGTAATGTGGTTGCCAAAGAAACAGGCTTACAGCTCAAAGGGGTTAACTATGGTAAATTACAATCAGGTGGATACACTTTTATATTTGGCTTAACAAAGAAATGCCTATATCACTTTTAAGACTGAATGAACTACTATTTCGCTTTGCAAACACACAGGGCAAGTTATAGGCATCGAATGTGGACATAGAATACAATACGACACCTCAAAAACATATGGCACATGATTCATTCTAGATTAGTTCATCAAGACACTCCACCGAGCATTCAAGTCAGTTACAACATACAAAATTAAGGCATTACAAGAATCAACAAATGAGCCTAAGCGTCACACTATAGGGTCTTTTGTGTTCGGGTGTAACAACTCTAAGGAATGCTTTTCTTATCTCAGCTCCTCGCCCAAACACCTAACACTAAAAATAATACTATACCCGGTTCAAGCTAAACCCTTTGAAAAGAACCGCGGTCAAAAGAAAAACCAAGGGGGAGTTGCTACACTACCTAAAAATAAAATAAATAAATCTTTTTGGTGTTTTCTTTGGACTCACTTCCCTCAAGAAAACTGCCTAAGAAGTCTGTCATCAAGAAGAGTCCACTATATTTTAAAAAAAAAAATTTGATCGACTTAGACCCTCAAGAACCCCGTCGAGAGGGATCCTCGTCGGGCCAAGACGACTTAATTAACTATACTACTATTTACAGTCACAAAAAACAAACTCAAAAGAAAATAATGAAAAACAACTAAAAATTATGCTAACTCACAAGAAAACAAAATAACAAAAACAACTACCAATTAGTGTTCTACATATATACATGCACAAGGGAATCCTTCCCCCACACCACACTTAATATGAGGACATGTCCCCATGGCAATAAAAATAAACAGAGAGGTAAAGGGACTTCCCTGAAAGCTCAGTCCTGGTCGGAGACTGTCCCTGGGTCCAGATGACAAGCGCGACCCAGGGCTCGGAGCCAGCCCATGATTTTCTTATCATATTTCTTCTGTTGGGTAGCTACGTCATCAACACGCGCACCCAGTTCGGTATCCGAAGTGCGCATCTCCACCTTTTCCCACTCCAGGTGGTCTAGCCTATAACTCCGACAGGCTCTAGACGGGCCCTCCACATCAGCAGCATGTGCTTGAGAGGGCTACTCCTCCTCTATATGTTCATGCTCCTCCTCCTCATTTTGTTGTTCCTCCTCCTCATCGTCCTCATCAGAGTCATGCCCCTCCTCCTCATCATCAACTATCACCGCATCTTTTCCCGTTGCAACTTTATCAACTCGGAAGGTGTAATCCCTTGGAACTCTGCCATCCACTGCAAAGTCTGCTCGCACATCAGCTGCAAGGCACAATCGAGTGACGAGAGATGGGAAAAAGAACCCATACCTCTGAACCTTACTGCGGACGAACATCTCATCATGAATGAGCCGGGCCACATCAAAGTTGCAACCCGTCATGAAGCACCAAATCAAACATCCTCGAGGGATGTTCACCTCCGAGGTGTTGTGGGATGGGATGAGTCTGCTATTAATGAGGTAGATCCAACATTTTGCTTCAAACTTGACGGCGGATGAGTGGAACTTGTTCCTGTACTTGTACAACCTCATCTGTATGCCCGGTGCACAAATGGTTGGGAGGAACATGTCTCACTGAGCATAACGCCTGCCATGTGCCTCATACCCGTCCTCGTACAAATCAACTGTTAGTGGCAGCCTGTAACTCCTTCTGATAGCCTCCACCGAGGCATTAACATGCTTCATCCTCACTGTGACAACATGGATTTTGTCTTACGGAGCATTGGCATAAAATTCCCTAACGATCATGGCATTAGCCTCATCGGGCTCCTCAAAGAAGACATCCAAATGGCGCCTCATCAACTCGTCGTGCATCCTAGGACAGTTCTGCCGGATGGCGTTTATCTCCATGCCACGTTTAGGTATTGCTAACTTCGATTCTTTTTTGCAAATCTATCTTGGACTTTTGCTGATACAAATTTATTGTTGTCGAAGGGCCGAGTGTCAAAATATTTCCATGGCCTTCCAGTGGAAGAACCTGCTTGTCGGCTTGAGGAGGAGTCGGTGGCTTGACGCTTTCGGAGGGCCATTGTACCTACAAAAAGCACATCGTTAGCTCAGCACAACATGGTGACCCAACAATGGTTACTCAGACTTCACCTTACTATTGGTCACACTAATTCCTTTCAATGGGGCATTTACAAAAACATATGGTGGCCATTATTCAGCAGAGCCCCCACAAAAATAATTTGGAGCCCCAACTTCTACCACAATTACTCAAAATTACCCAACTAAATCACAACATGCAACACCCTCAAATACCATCACCCACCAGTACGAATCATACATTACCAAGTAATTCTACCAAACAAGAAGAAAAAGCTACAATTTTTAACAAAGGAAAAGAAAAAAAACTATAAAAAAAAAAACTAAAAGGAAAAAAAACTAGTAGAGAAGACACATACCAGTGGTGTTGAGAGCGTGAGAGATGGAGAGTTGGGGTATGGGGATTGGGTGAGCAAGAGCTTGGACTGGTTTGAGTGCTTGGCTCGAGAAGAGATAAAGGTCTTTGTTTTGGTTAAGGAGAAGAAGAAGAAGAGTAGAAGAAAAAGGGGGAGACGTGGGGTCGTGGGAGGATGTGGGTTGAAGAAGTGGGGTAGGGTAATTCGTGTGGTTGGGGTAAAAAGGAAAAGAAACAAAAAAAAAATTAAAAGAGAACAGACCAAGTCGTGACAGTACTAGCGCGGTCACTAGCGCGCCTATAGCGCGACCGCGCTAGTGGAGACCAACTGAGGCAGAACATAAGTCCATTAGCGCGACCACTAGCGCGGTCGCGCTAGTGGCTTTGAGACAAGGCAGAACATAAGTCAATATATGCAGTCACTAGCGCGGTCACTAGCGCGCCTATAGCGCGACCGCGCTAGTGGAGACCAACTGAGGCAGAACATAAGTCCATTAGCGCGACCACTAGCGCGGTCGCGCTAGTGGCTTTGAGACAAGGCAGAACATAAGTCAATATATGCAGTCACTAGCACGGTCACTAGCGCACCCGTGCTAGAGGCGAGGACTTGAGACAATGCAAAAAGCCATTAGCGCGATCGCGCTAGTTTAGGCCTCACCACACTTTGTTTTTCTGACTTATTCCTTGGGGTGGCTTGAGTCCACCCCTACCCGTGCACACCTGCATATTTTAGTACTACACTATAAACACTACATATTGGGTTTCCTCCCAACCAGCGCCTTAGTTAATGTCGTGGAACGACAATTACAACAAGTCAATGGGTTGCCTCCCATGAAGAGCCTGATTTAACGTCGCGGCACGACCCAGAATGAGCGTATTTAGGGCTCTCTCGACCTCCGAGGTTCATCAAGAAGCACCACTGACACTTTCTTGTTCTCGTCCATTCCCACGTACGGTTTCAATCTATGCCCATTAACTTTGAAGGTATGGGCACCTTTTCCAGAAACAATCTCTACAGCACCTGAGGGGAATACTTCGACCACACGAAATAGTCCAGACCATCGGGACTTGAGTTTACCCGGAAATAGTCTCAATCTTGAGTTATAGAGCAGAACCATATCTCCGGGTTTGAAGTTTCGGTCCATAATGTTCTTATCGTGTAACCTCTTGATTCTCTATTTATACAGCCTCGTGCTCTCAAAGGCAAGATACCTAAATTCATCCAACTCATGCAGTTCAGTGGCTCGACTTGTTCCTGCAGCATCAAGATCCATACTTAACTGTTTTAGTGCCCACCACGCTCGATGTTCCAGTTCTACCGGCAGGTGACAGGCCTTTCTGAACACCAACTTGTATGGCAACATACCAATTGGCGTTTTGAATGCAGTTTTGTAGGCCCAGAGTGCGTCATCAAGCTTTTTCGCCCAATCTGTTCTTGTGGCGTTCACCGTTTTAGTCAGAACACTCTTGATTTCTCGATTTGACACCTCAACCTTCCCACTCGTCTGAGGGTGATAAGGGGTTTCCACCTTGTGGCGCACATCTTACTTGGCTAACAGCTTTTCGAAGGCACGATTCCATAAGTGACTGCCTCCGTCACTAATGATGGCCCTTGGGATCCCAAAACGTGTGAATATGTTTTTCTTCAAGAACTCCACTACCACCCTTGCATCATTGGTGGGGAGTGCTGCAGCTTCTACCCATTTAGACACATAGTCTACATCAACAAGTATGTACTTATTGCCATAGGAGCTGACAAAGGGACCCATAAAGTCAATCCCACATACATCAAACACCTCCACCTCTTGAATCGGGTTCATGGGCATCTCGTGACGACGGGATATGTTCCCTGTCCTTTGACACTCATCACAGCCCTTCACCCATTGGTGTTCATCTTTGAACACGGTTGGCCAGTAGAATCCGGCCTCTAGAACTTTGGCTGTTGTTCGAACTCCTCCAAAATTCCCTTCATACGCTAATGCGTGACAAGCCTGCAAACCAGAAAATTGTTCTATCTCAGGGAAGCACCTCCGGATCATATTGTCAATATAAATTCTAAACATGTGAGGTTCATCCTAATAATAATTGCGGCAATCACGATAAAACCTTTTCTTTTGGACAATTGAGAGCTCATAGGGCTCAATACCACTTGCTAGGTAATTTGCAATATCTGCATACCATGGCACTTCCTCCATACTCGTAGCGAGTAGCTGCTCGTCTGGAAAGGTTTCCATAATATCCTCTGCTTCCACTGCATTTTCAGCTCCTTCAAGTCGCGACAGATGGTCTGCGACTTGGTTCTCTGTGCCCTTGCGGTCACAAATCTCTAGATCGAATTTTTGTAGTAGCAGCACCCAACGAATTAGGCGCGGCTCGGATTTTTTTTCTCAATCAAGTACCTGAGGGCAGCATGATCAGTGTACACAATCACCTTCGAGCCGATTAGGTATGATCTGAACTTGTCAAAGGCGAACACTATTGCCAGCATTTCTTTTTTGGTCACCGTATAGTTCAGTTGAGCTCCACTCGATGTCCTACTCGCGTAGTATATCGGGTGCATTATCGTTTCCTTCCGCTGACCTAGCACGGCTCCCACTGCGTAGTCAGTAGCATCACACATGAGCTCGAATGGTTGCTCCCAGTCGAGGGCAACAATGATCGGGGTCGTGACTAGCCTCTTTTTCAACTCCTCAAAAGCCATCCTGCAATCATTAGAAAACACAAAAGGGTTATCTTTTTCGAGAAACTTACATAGGGGGTTGGCTATTTTGGAGAAGTCTCTGATGAATCGCCGGTAGAACCCGGCATGCCCAGGGAAACTCTTTATTTCTTTAACTGATGTGGGCGGTGGAAGCTTTGCAATCACATATACTTTGGCCCGATCCACCTCAATTCCTTTGCTTGACACCAAGTGCCCTAAGACTATCCCTTTTTGTACCATGAAATGGCACTTCTCCCAATTAAGCACAAGGTTCGTCTCAATACACCGCTTCAGCACTCGGGTCAGATTTGCTAGGCACTCATCGAATGAATTTCCCACTACTGAGAAATCATCCATGAACACCTCCATGATATCCTCGACCAGGTCAGTGAATATGGCCATCATGCACCTTTGAAAGGTGGCGGGTGCATTGAATAAGCCAAAGGGCATCCTTATGAAGGCATAGATCTCGTAGGGGCATGTGAAGGAGTTCTTTTCCCTGTCTTCCGGGGCAATGGAAATTTGGTTGTACCTCGAGTACCCATCCAGGAAACAAAAATGAGACCTCCCTACTAGTTTGTCGAGCTTTTGATCGATAAAGGGAAGTGGGAAGTGATCTTTTCGGGTGGCTAGATTCAACTTTCTGTAGTCCATGCAGATTCTCCAGCCAGTGACGGTCCTTGTGGATATCAACTCATTGTTGTCATTTTTTACAACTGTCATGCCACACTTCTTAGGGACACATTGCACCAGGTTAACCCAGTTTCTGTCAGAGATGGGTAAAATGATTCCCGCATCTAACCACTTTATGATTTCCTTCTTCACCACTTCCTTCATGTTTGGGTTCAGCCGCCTTTGGTGTTCCCTGGAAGGTTTGTGCCCATCTTCCAGTAGAATTTTGTGCATACAGTATGACGGGCTGATCCCCTTTATGTCTTCCATGGTCTACCCAATGGCAGTCTTGCACTCAGTGAGTACTTGTAAGAGTTTTTTTTCCTCCACATCTAACAAACTAGATGAGATAATAACAGGTAAAGTAGAATTAGGTCCAAGAAATGCGTACCTGAGATGGGCTGGCAGTGGCTTCAACTCCGGCTTGGGTGGCTCTTCAATAGATGGCTTGGCTGGCGGAGTCTCTCTCTTTTCTAAGTGTAATGGCTCAAACTCGATTGACCTCGGCCAGACCCCTTTTCCTTCAAGTGCTAACACCCATTCTACCAATTCTTCCCCATTTACCTCACCCGAGTTCATTAAGCATGCATCAAGGGGGTCCTCAATAGTTAAGGACTCATCATCTTCCTCCACTATCACATCCATAGCATAAGAGAACAATTGGCGAATTCACTTGGTCGCCTCATGGATTTCTACACATTGAATGTGATTTCTTCGTCGCTCAACCTCATCTTGAGCTCCCCAATTTCACAATCAATGAGGGCTCGTCCTGTGGCCAGGAATGGCCTTCCCAAAATTATGGGAATCTCCTCATCCACTCTGCATTCCAGTATCAAAAAATATACAGGGAATACAAACTTCCCCACCTGCACCAATACATCATCAAGAAGGCATGACGGTCTTTTCATCGTCCTATCTGCCAACTGCAACAACATAGAGATTGGTCTAGCTCGACCAATCCCCAACCTCTTGTAGATGTCCAGGGGCATAAGATTAATGTTGGCCCCTAGATCACAAAGTGCCTTTGCAAAGGCAAAATTTCCAATGGTGCGGGGAATGGTGAAACTCCTTGGATCAGATAGCTTTTCCGCAATTGGTCGGGTCACGAAAGCACTGCAAGTCTGAGTAAGCGTTACTGTGGCCAAGTCTTGGAAGTCAAATTTTCGGGACATTAAGTCCTTCATCATTTTGGCATACCCAGGCATCTCCTTCAGAGCATAAATCAAAGGAATGTTTACATGTATCTGTTTCAACATGTCCAAGAACTTTTTATACTATTCATATTTCTGGTACTTGGCCAGCCTTTATGGGAATGGTGTTGGAGGTCTCTTCTTCCCAGTGATTTGGGATTTTCTTTGTCATCTACCACCTTAATACCGATTCTTGGGCTCTCTCAATTTCTCTCTTAGTCTCATTCTGCGCGCTGGGTTCTCCTTCCGTAGGCTGCACTGTTACCTTGGTCAGGTTTGTTGAATCATCAATTTTGGCACCGGTACCAGTGTCTCAGCCTGTCTGCTCTCTCGTGCTCTTTCCTGCTCCAAGTCTAAGTCTCTGCCATTGCGTAGACTTACTGCAATCAGTTGCTTCGGACCCTAATCTTTAGGATTTACCTGCGTGTCTGCAGGCAATGTCCCATGAGGACGATGATTCAGAGACATCGAGATCTGGACCATTTGTACTTCAATACTTTTAATAGCAGATCCATGTGCATCTGCTCGTTCACATATTTTGGCAGTTGACCCAATAACTTGTTGCATCATTGCTTCAAATCTGGAAAACCCATCTTCTTGTCTCCCCCCATGTTGTTGCTGAGGGGGGTGATAAGCATGTTACTGATTCTGATTATTGTACCTCGCGGCCTTTTATAAGGCGCCACATTATCGTGAGGTCGCGTGGCTCCCATGTTTCTACTGTTATGGTGCTGCTGAGGTGGCTTGTACGACTGATTTTGCTGGCCCTAATTTTGTCCACCTTGTCTTTGGCCCCCATAAACATAGTTCATATTTTCAGGGTAGTGAGTATGATCACATTTAGCATTCCACTGATTACCAAGTGGTTTACTAATTCAAGATGTGCATAAGCCCCCATTGGTAGTATCCACAATATGTACCTGCTGCTTTTTCCCTGACTCCTCCACCTTTTTAGTGAGTATGCTCATCTATGTCATCAAAGTGGCCATATTTTCAGCAAGAGTGTTGGATGGATATAATGGCACTAAGTGAACCACTGGGGTGATGGGTGCATTTCTGGTTGTCCACCCCGTATTTTGTACCATTTTATCAAGTAAGATCTGGCTCTCTCTCCATGTTTTGCTCAGGAATGCTCCACCAGATGAAGCATCAACATTTGCCATCACACTATCGGCCAGTCCCATATAAAATCGCTGCCCCAACATCTGCTCTGGAATACCATGGTGCGGACAGATAATCAACATCCCTTTAAACCAATCCCATGTTTCTTGTAGTGTCTCTGTAGGCTTCTATCTGAAGCTCAAGATTTCATCAATTTGTTGAGCTGTTTTGTTTGGTGGATGGAACTTATTCACGAACTACTTAACCAACTCCTCCCATGTAGTGATGAAATTGATGGGGAGCGAGTTTAACCAAGTCTGGGCTACTCATGTCACTGAGAATGGAAAAAACAACAGCCTTATTGCTTCCGGAGTGACGTTTGGCTGCCTCTGAGTTTTGCAAATCGACAGGAAGTTCTTAAAATGTTGTTGAGGATCCTCAATGTATGACCCCAAAAATAGTCCCTTATTCTGTAACAAGTGCAACATATTATTTGTGATTTGAAAGGACTCATCTTGTATCTGAGGGACCACTATCGCAGTGGCCAAATTCTCTGTTGTGGGTTGTGCCCAATCATATAGAGGCGCCTCTGGTACAATAGGCGCCACAACCTGTGCAGTTGGGTCTACCATGTCGTCCCCATTGTTATTATTCATGTTGTTTAGATCTGCCATGTCGGTTTCAATTTGTTCAATTGATGGTTGTTGCTTGCTTTTCCGGTTGGCCCTATTCAAGGCCTTGAAAACTTTCTCGGGGTCTGATAAGGCTTCAAATGCTTCACCACTTCCCGATGAGTTTCTAGGCATGCACCTGTACAACCAAGTCAGGAGACGTTAAAATTCCATGTATAGATTGAAAGTGAAGAAAATTGACTACACTTAAGAATTTTGTATTTCTTTCAACTCTAATTGACAACACCGTTAACTCCCCGGCAACGGCGCCAAAATTTGATCACGCTCAACTATGTCTTATAAAAAGACTAAGCGAGCGTTGCAAATATAATCTAAGTATTTTTCCCAGAGTCGAATCCCACAAGGAATTAACCTGTCAACTATCGTTGTTAGACTCACTCGATTCTTCGTAATCAGCTTCCCAAAGGTTATGAATAACAATTTGTGGGTATTTTTACTAACTACAACTGAATGAAATTAAGTAAACTAAAGGATAACTAATGTTGAGTTGTAAGCAAATGCGAGAAGGATCTAAGGTTATGGTTTTCCCCGTTGATGGAATCCCTTCTTATATATTTCATATAGTTTGGCGTAATTATTTCTATCAATCATGAGCACTCTCGTTACCGTAAATCTCTCTCGAGCACTTACGACAATTTACTAGACGCACTCTCTCGAGCTACGCTAGCTGCTTGTATTACAACTCACTTTAGATTGCACCCAAGGTATCGTTATCCCTAATCCAACCTTTAAACCCTCGGTTATGGATTCCTCCTATACTTTGGGAGTGGTGTCGTTCAACAACTACCTAAATATGAACTCTCTCCCGAGCAGATACATACTAAATAGGCACAGCTAATTGAGGGCTCTTCAACTAACTACAACAATAACTTAGTTGAACAAATAGAGATGAAAACCAAGCAAACTATATTAATATAACATGAATTTTATCCTCAACGGGTTCCACCAAAACCTTAGACTAAATAATTTAGCTACTCATAATTGTACTGAAAATAATAACAAAAGAATTCATCAACAATGGTAAAATCACAAGGAAGCAAGATGAGATTTGCTGCCCAATTGTCCTCCTTGCCTCTTGCCTTTGCTTTTCTTGAACAAGACTCTAAACCTTGATATTTTTCTCCTTTAGGCGAGTTGAACCTTATATAGGTTAAGTATAATGGCCCCAAACTTCCAAATTTACCCCTGGGAAATAACTCGTATATCTGGGACTAGCGCGCCCGCGCTACTCAATGCGCTACCAGGCGCGCTAATCGACTTTCATTCTGTCTGGGATCACTGGGGTAGTGCAGTCGCGCTAGAGGGTGCGCTAAGCCCGTGCTAATGGGGTTTTGTTCTGTCCCTGGCAACTGGACTAGCGCGGCCGCGCTAGTGGGCGCGCTAAGGCCGCGCTAGTGGACTTGTAATCTGTCCCAGCGATTTCCTTCCTTCTTTTCACACGTCAAATACTCCAAGGGGCTTTTCTCCTTCAAATTGGCTTCAAACACCGTCCTAGGTCCTCATAAATGCATTTTTCTTCTGCGAAACATAAAATCAACAATTAGAGCCATTTTAACATCATTTCACATTCCTAAGACAGTGAAACATCATTAAGTTGGAGTGTAAGTCTACACTAACTACGTGAATTTAGCCTATTATCATTGTGCTAATCTAGGAGATGACATAGGCGTTTCTTGCTTGATCATAGATGTGTTTGTCACATAAAGATAAAATTTCCGTCGCTAACCATTTGAGCCTATAGACCTTTTCTTTGGCTCCCACATTACAAGTTGTACCCCTATTTTGTTCTTAATTCGAGATTGTTGAATATTTACCTCCTAAGGCACTTAGTCGCTAAAAGAAGTAAGGTGAGATATTGGGGATTAGTTTTTAGTAGAACCGTGGAAGGGCCCATTGGTGCACTAAAGTTGAAATAAAAGGTCACTAGCCGATGAACTTTAATGTATGGAGTGTGTGTAGAAAAGAGAGAGAGAGAGAGAGAGAGAGAGAGAGAGAGAGAGAGAGATAGAAAGAAAAAGAAAAATTGCAAGAAAAGAATAAAAATTGATAGTTAAAGTATGTATAAAACACACATATCTCCAATTCTTATCAAATTGTGCTAGTGGGAGTATAGAAATGCTTAAGAAAAAAAAGGGTTATGTTGTATATGGTTTGTGGAAAGTCAATTTGTTGAGAAGAATATGTGTTTGAATTGTGAGTGTAGTGTATTAAAGTGCTTAGGAGAGTTAGTCACTATTCCTAAATATATCATACACGTTCCTTGGCCTACATTAAAACCTTTAAGTCCTAATTGATCCTAGATTTGGCTAGCTTAAATTAGTAGAGACCTACACTACGGGCAAGCTTATGGTACGACCACGGGATGCATATGAATTCTTTGTGAGAGTGAGCAAATTTTGTTCAATTGTGTGGTGTCCTTAAATTATATTCACTATTTTGTTTGTTGGTGAGGGCACATGATCTCATAAATGATTGGTAATATTGTAAACTTTCTTGTTGGCTAAGTGCGTGAGTTGAGAGTGCTTAGTATTACAAGTTGACTCTTGAGGTCGGGTGGTGGCAAATAGGTTGTTGGAGTGATTGAATTTACTTGGGCATGTTTAAAAGGGGAAGAATGTGAATTGCTTTTGTATGTTCATGCTTGATTGTCGGTATCGATCATAGTCAAGGGTAGAGTGTGTGGTTACAATTTAAAGCGCTCCTCTATAGTTAAGACTTGTACGTAGTTGGGAGTTATTTTATAGTCATATTGCTCGAGGACGAGCAAGAGTCTAAGTGTGGGGTGTTGATGTTTTGCTTAAAGTATATATATTTGTGTGTAGATCGCCTCATATTTTACTTTTGTTTTGCTTAAAGTGCAGATGGTTCGCTCGGTCAAGTTTAGTGATCGGGTGCCGGTCACGGCTTGTTCAGAAAATTGGTCGTGAAAAACTTGGTATCAGAACATCAGGTTTACGGAGTCCTAAGGGTCTATGAAGCCGTGTTAGTAGAGTCTTGTTTATGGGTCTGAAGCGCCCCATACTTATAAACATGAGGTTACAAGTATTTAGGAAAAGCCTGATTTTTTTCCATACTTTAGATCGTGCAGTATAGCCTACCTCTATGAAATTACTAATGTATTCGTTTCTCCGAAACTCGCAGCAATGGATCATACTCGCAACTCTGACACTGAAGCACAGGATACTGCTCAAGAGACTATCGATACTATTGTGTCTCAAGGTAGAACTAAGAAGGCTTTAACTCATTGTAACGGCCCGGCCAGTCGTTTTGAGAGTCGTAGCCCCATTCCCCCATTTACTGCTCACTTTTTAATTTATAGTTGTTATGCAACTTTCCGGGGTAGTCGGTTCGGGTCCTGTGAGATTTTGAAAGGAAATGAGACACTTAGTCTCATGGTTAAAAGCATAAGTTGAAATAGTTGACCGGATGTTGAGTTATGTGTAAACGACTCCGAAATGGAGTTTTGATGGTTCTGTTAGATCTGTTGGGTGATTTTGGAATTAGAAGCGTGTCCGAATTGTGATTTGGGGGTCCGTTGTCACGACCCAATTTCCATTTTAGGCCATGATGGCGCCCAGCGCCATTGTTAGGCAAGCCAAAAGTGAACAATCTAGTAATTTCCCATTTTTAATATGTTTTCCAAGTAAATAACTTTCCTTAATTGAAAGGATTCAATATGTAACAGATTTAAAATAATAAAAACAAAAGCATTTGAATGCAATCATGACCATAGAGATAAAATCAAAATCACAAGTCTACTAGTGGGTTCCAAGATCTGGTGTCACAAGTATATGGGCCACTAGTAGAATATACAAAAAAGTTCTACTCTACTATCTGAAATAGAATAGACAGAAAATTAAGCAAAAGAGAGACTACGGCTGCTGCTGAACGGCTCGGAGGGCAGCTCACCGGGTAGTCTCGTATCAGGATCAAGTATGTGTGTCTGACGAATATCCAGATGCACCTGCCTCAGATCCTGTACATTTAAGTGCGGAATTGTAGCGTGAGTACATAAACAACATGTACCCACTAAGTATCTAGTCTAACCTCAAAGAAGTAGTGATGAGGGATCGACTTTGACATTTACTATGGGCTAATGATAAAATGTCAAAATTATAACTAAACATGAATTGCATGAATAATACTGAAAAACTCAATAACCGGAAATGATAAATACTCCTTTCACAAATATTGAATCCCAAATTTATCTTTCATCATTTAACGATTTATATCATCACGACATCGAAGCAATATCAATTATGAAAAGTTCCAAGGGTTTATCATGCGCAAATAATGTCGAGGTCGTACGGTCCGATCCAACATAATAACATTTAAATTGTACACTGTCGAGGGTCGAACGGCACGAACCATAGATGCATTTATTTAGTACCGAGGCATTCGGCCCGCTCCATAAATAGAAAACACTTTAAAGAAACGCAAATTTTTCAATAACAGTCAAGTGTTCCATTCACAGCCTCAATTAAGTGAAACTTAACCTTTAAGAATTCTTTTATCGATTTTTCAATATGACTCAAGTAATCAAATTAACAAGTAGGGATGCAACCATTTTAAGTATAGCATGATATGGTTCCTAGACTACCGGGACTATAGCATAATTAGTAGCTATGTACGAACTCTCGTCACCTCGTACATACGTAGCCCCCCACAAATAGAAACACATATTAACTAATTCACCTATGAAGTTAATTCCTTGTTACAAGGTTAGAAAAGAGACTTAACTCGTCTCAAGGCCTACTTCCCGGTCCAAGATTGTGCTTAAACCCTTAATTTGGTGCCCAACAACTCGAAACTAGTCAAATATTACACAAAATGATCAATAAATGTTCAAAAGTTCATATCCTAGCTATCTAAGTGACTTCCAAAGCCTATTTTGAATAATCCCTAAGATTCACCCCTGGGCCCACGTGCTCGGATTCCTGAAATTTTGAAGAAGGTTATTACCCATAACCTCATGAACTCAAATATATGATTTTTACTAAATTCCATCACCAATTTCGTGGTTAAATCCCATTTCTATCAAAATCTAGGTTTTTCTTCTAACCCATAAATTCCACATATTTACATGTTAAAATCTAACCATAATCTATGTATTAAACTCACATTAGGTAGAAATTACTTACCCTCAATAGCTAGGTTGAAATCCCCATTTTGAAGTTCCAAAATCACCCAAGTGTGTGAAAAATGAGAGAAACGAGTCTAAGTCTCGTATTTAAGACAAGGTTTCTGCCTAGGTGACCTCCCTTTCTTCATGAACGCGGAAGAAGCCTCGCGTTCGCGAAGGCCTAAGCAACCTGGGAATCGCGAATGTGAAAAGCAAGGTGAACTGACCCTCCCCGCCCCATTTCCTCTACGCGAACGCGAGGGTGGCTTCGCGAACGCGTAGGCCTATGTTCACCAGGCTTCGTGAACGCGAGATCTTGACCGCGAACGAAAAGGGAAATTGCCCACTGCACTCAGGTGCTTCTTTGCGGACGCAATGGCCTTCTCGCGTCTGCGAAGAAGGAAAACAGAAGTGGAAAATCTGGTTTCCTAAACTTGACTCCGGGCGGTCCGAAACTCACCCAAGCCCCTCCGGACCCCGTCCAACTACACCCAACAAGTCTATAAACATAAAAGCGGACCTGATCGAACTCTCAAAATGTGTAAAACAAC
Source organism: Nicotiana undulata (assembly GCA_005239495.1). Lineage (NCBI taxonomy): Eukaryota > Viridiplantae > Streptophyta > Magnoliopsida > Solanales > Solanaceae > Nicotiana > Nicotiana undulata. Next base: position 37,547 of record ML283169.1, read on the forward strand.
AACAAAAAAAACACGAATCACACCCCAAAACCAAATAGAATCAAAATATGAACTTCAAGTTTCCAAATCGCTCTGAACGCGCTGAATCATACTTAAACTACTCGGAACGACACCAAATTTTGCGTGCAAGTCCTAAATCACCATACGAAACTATACACGGTCTCAAAATTCCATTTAGGCCTCGATATCACCAAAACCTACTCCAAACCATATTTAAATAACTTCAAAACCTTCAAAGATCTAACTTTCACTATTAGCCGTCGAATCGCTCCTGGTCATCCAAAACCTTATTGAACATACGCCCAAGTCTGAAATCACCATATGAACCTATTGGAACCGTCAAATCTCAATTCCGAGGTCGTTTACTCAAAATTTTGACCGAAGTCAAACTTATCCTTTTAAGAACAACTTAAGGAACCAAGTGTCCCGATTTCAACCCGAACCCTTTCAAATCTCAAACTAACCATCCCCGCAAGTCATAAAACACTAAAAGAACATACGGGAAGTCTTATTTAGGGGAGCGCAATTCTAAAAAGCAAAATGATTGGTCGGATTGTTACATCCGTAGTGGAAATAGGCTTGAAATGGTGAAAGTTGAATTTTTAAAAAGTTTGACAGGGAGTGGATTTTTTATATCAGTGTCAGATTATGATTCCGGAAGTTGGAGTAGGTTCATAATGTAATTTGTGACTTGTGTGCAAAATTTGGGGTCAATCGGACGTGATTTGGTAGGTTTTGGCGTTGTTTGTAGAAGTTGGAATTCCTTACCTTCAATAGGTTTGAATTGGGGCGCGATTCGTGCTTCTGAAATTGTTTGATGTGATTTAAGGGCTCGACTAAGTTTCTATCATGTTTTAGACCTGTTGGTATAATTGGTTGAGGTCTCAGGGGCCTCAGGTTGATTCCAGATGGTTAACAGATCAAAAGTTGATGTTGAGCGCGCAAGTGCAGAACACTTAAACACAAGGGTTCGCAATTTTGCTTCATTTTAAACATTTTGATCTCGAGTTTTGGCGATTCTTGAGAGGATTTTCGAGGGGATTCTTGAGGTAAGTCCCTTGTGCTCATTTTTTATCAATAATCTTGCTTCACCATTGATTTTCCCACCTAGTTTGTGTATATTTAAGGTGTAAATTGGGAGTTTGAAGCTAGGGATTTGGAGAGTTTGATTAGGAGATTTGGGTAACGATTTGGTGTTGAATTTCAATAATTTTTTATGGTTGAAATCGTGGCTGAATGGGCTCTCGAGTTTTGTGACCTTTATCGAATTACGAGACGTGGGCCCAGGGGCCAACTTTTGAGTCGATTTTTGACTTTTGATTAATAACTTAGCATTTTCTTATGGAGTTGATTTCCATTAGCCCCTATTGATTATATCAAACTATTTATGGTTGGATTCGATGCATTCGGAGGCTGTTTTGCGAGGCAAAGGTGTGTTAGAGTAGTGATTTTCTCAGATTGAGGTAAGTAAGAGTTCTTAATTTGGTTCTGCGGGTACGAAACCACGTATTATGTGTCATGTGTTTGGTTTTGAGGTGGCACACATGCTAGGTGACAAGCTTGTGGGCATGCACCGTAGGAATTGTGACTTGGTCAATTCCATGGAAATGTGTAATTGAATAATCTGTTGTTATCCGTATATTTTCCACGTCTGGGATTTAACTCTAGTTAATTCACTCCTAATGTTCAAGTGAGTCTCTCAAATTCACCCAATTATTATTTCAAACGTTTAGTAGAAACTCCTCTCTTGATTAAGCCTCAACTCACAATATGAACCAATTAAAGCTCGGTGAAGATATGCAAGAATTCATAGTGGATTGGTATTTAGGAGAACCTCTTTCGATTATCCTTCTATCTAGGTCTAAACAATAATTCAACTAGCCTCTTTCGATTACTAAGAAGAATTAATGAATTCAACCAACAATATAATGCAAAAACAATCACAAGTTATGTCTCTCTCGATTACGCGAACATGTGAATATAGATGCAACAATTAAATTACCCAAAACAATTCAATACATAAAAACTAGTGTTATCCACAAACAATCATCAAAACACCAAATCCATCAATCCGTAAAGAATAACTACTCCATATATAAGGAGAAATCCATCACAGATATAAAGAAAAGCATAAAACAATCCAAACTCTTGTGAAGAGTGAAGATTGAATGATGAATTCCTCGTGCTTTCACTTCTCCACCTTCTCTCTAGCCTCCTTAGGGCTAAGATGTGTCAAAAGTCCAGAAAATAACGTTTTCCATGTATTTATACCAAGTAGGGTCGGGCCCGGATGAAAACATCTTTTCCTGCGTGAAATAGGAAAACTCCTCTGTAAAATTTGCATAGGGGGGCTTTGTGGGGAAATCTAGAGAGCATCATAATTCAGAGGCAGCAGAATTTGTACAATCGCGGTGCCCCACACACCGCGGCTGTGTTATTTTCTCACAGTACGATTTTGTTTCTTGATTTTTGATATCCAGATGTGGTTCTCGACCCCCGAACACGATCCCGGCTTAATCCCTTGTTCTTTAACCAAGCTTCAAAGATTTAAATCACTCGAATTCATTCTGTAATATCTACATAGCTCGGAATCCTCAAACAAGGCATAAAATATACAATTAGTGCAAAATACTAGCGATTAAAGCTCAAACTCTATTAAAGTTAATTTAGAGTGTAATAAGTGACTAAAATACAATATTATAGCCTACCATCAGATATTCTAGTGTACTCTCGTAGCCAGGAGGAGCATGCCCAGTATTTGAGGATTGAGTTGCAGCGGTTGAGGGAGGAGAAGCTTTATGCTATGTTCTCCAAATGTGAGTTTTGTCTTAGTTCAGTGGCATTCTTGGGGCACACGGTGTCCAGTGAGGGGATTCAGGTGGATCCAAAGAAGATATAGGTGGTTTATAGTTGGCCCTGATCGTCCTCAGCTACGTTAATTTGGAGCTTTCTCAGCTTGGCGGTTATTATCGTCGCTTTGTGGAGAGTTTCTCCTCTATTGCATCGCCTTTGACCAAATTCTCCCAGAAGGATGTTACTTTCAGGTAGTCGGATGAGTGTGAGGAGAGCTTTCAGAAGCTCAAGATTGCCTTGACCATAGTTCCAGTTCTAGTTTTGCCTTCAGCTTCAGGCTCTTATACAGTGTGTCGCGCCCCTTTTTTCTAGCGAAATTGGGTTTCGACATTTGACAACTCATTTTGAGAAAGGAAAGGGATTGGTTATTGGGAGATTCGCCACCTAACGGATTAAGGTGCGTTAGGGAACCTATTGCAAAATAACTCAAATTATACTAGTTTACATCACCAGATATCGGGTAAGGGCTCAAATTACCTCGAGGGTAAGGTGTTAGGAACCCCTCGAGGTTCACAATGGTGGGTCCCGGCTGAACATAACTTATGTGAATTAGTCTAATAAAGAAAGCGAAGGAATTATTTAATAGGGGTGGGGGTCCTAAGTTTTTAGCCTATAGGATCACCCTGTGCAACATAAATAATACTTCGTAACTCCCCTAAGACAGGGGTGTTACTCATATTATTCAGCTGGGCACAGACTATCATCTCCTGCTACCCGATTACTATCTTTAAGGTTTTTACCTAAAGCGCTCTAATCAATTCTAATTCATGTCCTATGCGTGCACTACCCGTCCCTTACCTATGGTCCTGGAGGCATTGGGACCTTTATTTTTTAGATGGTTCTAGACTCAACTTAGGTTGCTCAAAATTGTAAAACTAAGCGACATACAAAACGTATTGGACTTTTCATTCAAAAGCAAATAAAGGCTCAATTTATCCCCCACACATAAGGCAACAAATGCACGTGGACAGATTGGGCGTATTGACAGTTTTATAAGTTAAGGATATAATATCCTATAGACATGATTTCTACATCACTACGGATTTTAAACATACTGACATTTTATGCAAAGTATCTCTAGGTAATTATGTAATGTAAACGTGCTAACAGTAATTCCTAAGTGATCATGTAATTGCCTATTGATTTCAATTAGAGCATCTGAACGTATAGGCAGGTTATCTAAGTGATTTAATCGACAGTTGACAACAGAAAAACTCAGAATTATTACTTACCCTTATAGGCATGCTTTCTAATGGTAATTGACAAGGCATTAGGCAGGTTCCAGTTTTAGCATTTGGCACAAATGATAGTTATCCCTATAAGCGTGAGTTCTACCTTTAGCGATTGGGTCTGTTTATTACTTCCTAAAGACATGCATATTAACTAGGCGATTGTGAAAATTGATTAAAGCCTATAGACATGATTTATAAGCAAACAGATGTGAGTATGTTGTAATTTAGACTAGATTATTGCATTTCCTATAGGCACGGTTTCTAATCGTGTGAAGCAAAGTAAACAAGATATTCACAGAATTTGTTTGAGCCAAAATGATATCCCTATAGGTAGGTTTTCTAACCATGTGAAGGCAGACTTAAACATTTAGACAGATTTTAGCACACAATTTCTGGGCATTAGCAGCAGGAAAAAAAAAGCCTAAAGGCATGTTATCTATCATAATAGCAGCAGTAAACCTAAGGCATGTTATCTACCCACATAATATCAAATAAACTCATGTCCCGATTTCATTATCACCCCTAATTGTTAGTATTACAAAAAATTATTACATACCTGAATTAATTGAATAAATTATAGAGTAGTAAACTATAGGAAGTCTTCAGCAGGCCTAAAACAACATCAGAATGGGACAGACCCTTCAATTCAGAACTTCTCCACAACCAGTGTTCATAGAACCACAAAGTGATTGACTCAATTCTATTTTACAGCACAAGCATACCAAGCCCAATCCTCTAGTGTGTCAGAGTTCCTAAGGTCTTCATGAACCCCCGGGCAGTGCTCACACTAGAGTGAAAAGATCAAAATCAGTTTAAGGGGAAATTATGGACCAAATCCTAGTGTGTCAGAGTTCACGGGGGTCTCATAGGAACCCTGAGCAATGCTCACGCCAAAAAGGCCAAGGACAATACTCAAATTAGTTTAGCAAAGGTTTTGGGATTCAAAAAAATGCAAGGAAGGAGTCAGACTTAGGGGTTGGAGTCACACACAGAAATAGAGAGAAACATTTTGAAACCAAATGGTTGGACTCTAGCGAGTTTAAAATTTTAACACAGACAATAAAGGATTCAGATTAGGATAAGTTATGAAAAAAGCATGCTGGTGATTAGCAAGAACTAATAGCACAGTGAGCACAGGAGTTAATGGAATGACATACTAACAGATTCGAAACTAAACATAAGAGATACATGTTGAACCAGTTTTAAGGAAAGGTAGTAGACATACTTGAAGATAGCCTTAGGTATACATAATTAAGCAGGTTCGATCAATTAGTATATTAAGTTAAAAAAGTCTAACACACATAGAGCAAGGAATCTGGTAGCATATTGAACAATTGAAATGGTAGAGAGGTTTCAGTGACTTACTAGTTCAAATAAAACAGAGAAAGGTTAAGCAATGAGGCAGTGATCATCAATAACAGCAAACAACAATGGATATTTCTGGCATTGTCTTCCAGCCGGACAGGAATCAAAACAGAGCATAATATTAGTATGGAGTACAGAGTTTCAGTGAAAGTGGTTTCGAGTTCTTAGTCCTTTTCTAAGGGGAAAGGGGGAAGGGGTTTAAATAACCTTAGACTAGGGTACACAAACACGGAAATAATCAATCAACTTATTTAAGGAAAAACTCAACACATTATTAAGGCAAGTCATACATAGACGCGTATAATAGTAATCAAAAACATGTATGGGAACAACTAAGGCAAGAAGTCATAGATAACCAAAATCAGCAGGAAAATAAAGAATCGAAATCCTAATTTTTAGGGTGAGTAAACGGATGAATATGTATACTCGAAAATATTAAAGAGGGAGTACTCAAAATTAAGGAACCATAACAGATCTGGAAGATCTGAGCCTAATTCTGGGTGAGTAAAGTTAGTACGAAAATCACAAGAGATTGCACATAGACAGTTACACGGAACATTTAAGAAGATATTCAACCATAAATGGAACTAGAATATATCTTAAAGATCTGAGCCCTAATTTTAGGGAAAATAAATTAGGCAAAAACTTTTAACGAAAAAGTTGCAAAGAAAATAGACATGCGGAGACATAAATGAGATTTTGACAAGAATAAGAACAAGATTTAAACAGATCTTAAAAAGATCGAAACCCTAATTTTTAGGGTAAATAGAGAATCAATAGAATCTCAGAGATTCGTACCCAAAGAGGTGAAGAATGAACATAGATGGAAAAAGGGAGAAATTCGAACCAGATTTTGTCCAAAAATGGGGAAATCGGCTTGCCATATTAGGCAAGCTACTAGATTATACCATAATCGAGTAGACAATAGAGAGATAAGACCAATAAGGTAAGAAAATCATCAAGGGATTCCATATTCAGTTGGAATCGAAGAAGGATTAGGGGGATTAAGGTACCGGCGCCTAGGGTTTCAGAGGAGAGGAGAGGAGGGAGTTTAAGGGAGGTCGTTTAGAGATTATGAGGGGTTAGTGTTGGGGGAGTTAAGTTTAAAGGGGTATATTGAATGATGGTCGTTGATCTCGAGAGATCAACGTCAGAGATAAAAAATTAGACGGCGGGTATTTAAGTGGGTATGGGGACAGGGCTAACGGTTTTGGTCCAGGGGCATTGGGCTGGGATTTAGGTGGTTGGGTTGGGTAATTGGGTTGGTTTGGGTAGCTTAGGTCCGAAAATAATTAAGGAAAAAGGGCTATTATTTAAATACCCAATTAAATTAGTAAATAATGATTAAAAATGATAAATAAATAGTAAAAACATTATTTGTGTGTAAAAATAATTAATAACAATTATATAAAACTATGAACTATAAGAGTTATTTTTTTGCAGAAATAAAGTGATTATAAGTGTATGTGGGCTATTATTGCAAAATGTGCAGTTTTAGCCTTTAAAAATGCAAATGTAATTATAACAAATGCACCAAAAATATTTAAAACCTAGTATGGATGTAAATGATGAAGATAGATGATAAAATCATCATAAAATAATTTGTGATGCAATTAATGAGTATTTATCTAATAAAATGTGGGAATAAATTGATTTAAAAATCTTTTAAAATTAGGAAAAGTACTTGTATGTGCTTATAAATCAGATGATGATGCATATGTACTATTTTGAAAGTATATATGTATATTTTTAAAAAATTGAGGGAAAATTTGGATATCAACACAGTGTATTGTGATGCTTCTCGGATTGGTATTGGATGTGTCTAGATGCAGGAGGGTAGAGTGATTGCTTATGCTTCATGCCAGTTGAAGCCCTAGAAGAAGAACTACCAAGTCCATGATTTGGAGTTAGCTGCCATCATTCATGCATTGAAAATTTGGAGGCATTATCTCTACGGTGTGTCTTGTGAGGTATACGGATCATCTAAGCCTCCAACACTTGTTCAAACAAAAGGATCTAAATTTGAGGCAGCGAAGATGGTTGGAGATACTAAAGGACTATGATATCACTATTTTGTATCATCCGTGGAAGGCCAATATAGTGGCCGATGCCTTGGGTAGGAATACGGTGAGTATGGGTAGCCTTGACTTCATTCACGTTCGTGAGAGACCTCTTGCAGTTGATGTTCATGCCTTGTCCAACCAGCTCGTGAGCTTAAATGTATCGGACCCCAGTCGGGTTCTAGCTTGTGTGGTTTCTCGGTCTTTCTTATATGATCGCATCAGAGAGCGCCAGTATGATGATCCTCATTTGCTTGTCCTTAAGGACACGGTTCAGCATGGTGATGCTAGAGATGTTACTATTGAGGATGATGGGGTATTGAGGATGCGGAGTCGGATTTCTATGCCTAATGTGGATGGGCTACGTGAGTTGATTCTTGAGGAGGCCCCCAGTTCGCGGTATTCCATTCATCCGGGAGCCGCGAAGATGTATCAAGACTTGAGGCAGTATTATTGGTGGACAAGAATGAAGAAGGATATAATGGTGCTTGTAGCTCGGTGCCTCAACTGTCAACAGGTAAAGTATGAGCATTAGACACCGGGTGGATTTCTTCAGAGGATAGAGATTCCAGAGTAAAAATGGGAGTGGATCACCATGGATTTTGTAGTTGGGCTCCCACGGACTTCGAGGAAGTTTGATGCTATTTGGGTGATTATGGATCGGCTGACAAAGTCTGCGCACTTCATTATGGTTAGTACTACTTATTCTTCAGAGCAGTTGGCTAAGATTTACATCCGAGAGATTGTTCACTTTCACGATGTGCCAGTGTCCATCATTTTAGATCGAGGCATGCACTTTACATTGCAGTTTTGGAGAGCCATGCAGCGAGAGTTGGGCACCCAGGTTGAGTTGAGCACAACATTTCACCCTTAGACGGACGGACAATCCGAGCACACTGTTTAGATATTGGAGGACATGTTACGCGCTTGTTCATTGATTTTGGGGGTTCATGGGATCTGTTTCTTCCGCTCGTGGAGTTCGCCTACAACAACAGTTACCAGTCAAGCATTCAGATGGTTCCGTATAAGGCTTTGTATGGGAGACAGTGTAGATCTCTGGTGGGTTGGTTTGAGCTGGGTGAGGCTAGGCTATTGGGTACTAACTTGGTTAAGGATGCTTTGGACAAGGTTAATTATTCAGGAGAGGCTTCGCACGGTGCAGTCTAGATAGAAGATATATGCCGACGTGAAGGTCATGATGTTGTTTTCATGGTTGGGGAGAAGATTCTAAAGGTTTCACCCATGAAGGGTGCTATGAGGTTCAAGAAGAAAGACAAGTTGAGCCCTCGGTATGTTGGACCGTTTGAGGTACTTCAGAGGATTGGCGAGGTGGCTTACAAGCTTGACTTGCCACCTAGTTTGTCGAGTGTGCAACTAGTATTTCATTTTTCTATGCTCCGGAAGTATGTCGGCGACCAGTCTCATGTTTTGTATTTCAGCACGGTTCAATTGGATGGTGATCTGACTTATGATGTGGAGCCGGTGGCCATTTTGGATCGGCAGGTTCGAAAATTGAGGTCAAAGGACATAGCTTCAATGAATGTGCAGTGGAGAGGTCACCCAGTTGAGGAGGCTACTTGGGAGACCGACCGAGAGATGCGAAACAGATATCCATACCTATTTGAGACTCCAGGTACGTTTCTAGACCCGTTCGAGGATGAACGTTTGTTTAAGAGGGGAAGGATGTAACGACTCGATCGGTCATTATGAGAGTTAAACCCATATGTGCGAGGTAATTGGCGCACCTGTGTGACCACAGATGCGGCAGCGGGACCGTAGAAGTGGAATTGGGAAGGTGAGCTTGGTCCGCAGAAGCGGCTTGGATGTTCGCAGAAGCGATTCCACTGAAGCAGAGTGAAGGACTATAGGAGCGAAAAGAGCCGCAGATGCGGGTGAGAATTCTCTTCTGCGACGCCGCTGAAGCAGTTAAGTTTCAGCAAAAGCGGAAGTGCTGGTTGAACACTTAAATACAAGGTTCGTGATTTTGCTTCATTTTAAACATTTTGAGCTCGGTTTTTGGCGATTCTTGAGAGGATTTTCAAGGGGATTCTTGAGTATGTACCTTGTGCTCATTTTTTATCAATACTCTTGCTTCCCCATTGATTTTCCCACCTAGTTGGTGTGTATTTAAGGTGTAAATTGGGAGTTTGAGGCGAGGAATTTGGAGAGTTTGATTTGGATATTTGGGTGACAATTTGGTGTCGGATTTTGATAAATTTGGTACGGTTAGACACGTGGTTGAATGGGCTTTCTGGTTTTGTGACTTTTATGGAATTTTGAGACGTGGGCCCCGGGGTGCGGCTTTTGAGTCAATTTTTGACTTTTGATTAACAACTTAGGATTTTAATGGAGTTGATTCCTTTAGCCCATATTGATTATATCGCATTATTTATGGCTATATTCGAGGCATTTGGAGACCGTTTTGCGAGGCAATGGTGTGTTAGAGTAGAGATTTGCTCGGATTGAGGTATGTAACAGTTCTAAATTTGGTTCTAAGGGTACAAAACCCCGTATTATGTGTCATGTGTTTTGTTTTGAGGTGAGGCACATGCTAGATGACGGGTGTGCACCATAGGAAATGTGACTTGGTCAATTCCATGGAACTTTGCAGTTGAATAATCTATTGTTATCCGTATATTTTCCACGTATTAGAGAAATTGAGCTGAAAATCATATTAGAAATCATGTTTAGACCATGTGTTGACATTGTAGGGGCTTACAAAGGTCGTGTATACGTTGAATTATCTTCTAAGCTGTTGTTTCATACTCAGTCATAGTTTTACTTGCATATTACATCCCAGTCTATATTGTTCATTATTGATGCATTATATCATTACTCTTTGGGATGATTATCATGATTTCTGAGAGCCCGGGGGACTGGAGAGGTTGATGAGTGAGTGAGGTCGAGGGCTTGATTGTGAGGATATTTATGGGATTAGGTTGAACGTTGCAACATGTTTCATTAATATATGACATGATTGGTTCGTTATAGCGCTTGGGCTGAACGAGCCCCTCCAGAGTTTGTACACATCCCCAGTGAGCGCGGGTACCTACTGAGTGTGAGTGCTCAATGATTAATAGGAATGAGTGACGGTGAGGAAAGAGTGATTGTGAGGTTGGAGTGAATGGGAGGACTGAGTGACTGTTGCTCTAATATGATGCATTAACTTCATTATTGTTGCACTTCAGCTGTCATATATCACTGTCTTGAAATTTCTTAGAGATATTATCTTCTATTTCAGTTGAACTTGACATGAATTAATTGTTTTGGCCTTAATTATCGAACTTGAAAGCATGCCTACCTTCCTATGTTGGAATTACTTTAATTGAACATTAAATGTGAAGCTCATCACTACTTTTAGTTCTTTATTTAGTCTTGTTACTTACTGAGTTGGTTTTACTCACGCTACACCCTAAACTTCGTGTGCCGATCCAGGTGTTTACGAACACAGCGGGTGTTGATTTCATCGCACAGTTGATCTTTTGGGAGATTCAAGGTTGCGGCCCAGCATTTCACAGAACTTATCTATTCTTCCTTATCTTCCCACTTATTGTATTTAGTTTCAGACTATTATAGACAGTAATTTCCAGACTTGTGATGTATAGATGATTATGTACTCTGTGACACCCCGATATTTGGGAACTTCCACGTTGAGTTTTGGGTTTCTATCCTGTTTATGAGAAGTTTTATTATTTAAACTACTTAAATTCATTTTTTGTTAAAAGTATTGGAATTATTTCTTAATGTCAGCTTGCCTATTACCACGTTAGGCGCCATCACGCCAGGTTAGGATTTTAGGTCGTGACATCGAAAAAGGAAGGTCAAATCCGTAAAGGGGGTTCAAGTACCCCGAGTGAACATGAAGAAGGGGTGGATCATGATGAGCAAGTACCTAAGGATCCAGTGCCACCCCCAATAGCAATTCTAACTCAGAAATATATATCTCCAGAGGTGGATCAGATGTTTAATGCTTTCAACAGTGCTACGGAGATGTTTAAAGCCTTCATGGCCAACCACAACGAGAGAAGAGCTGAGATTCCACCTCAATCAAATAGACAGAACAATTCTGAGTCCTCAAGAGTGAATGAATTTTTGAAGTTGATTCCTCTGTTGATGAAGACCCAATGGTGTGGCTGGAGGGTGTCAAGAAAGCCCTCCGAGCGATGAAGGCATTTGATGATGAAGATGTGGAGTTGGCTGCCTACCAGCTTCAAGATATGGCTGGCGCTTGGTTTGAGATGTGGGAAAAGGAAAAAGATGAAGATGATGGTCCGCCTACTTGGGAAAGAATTTGAAGAGGCATTCATGGAAATTTTTATACTAGAAGATGATAGGGAAGCTAAGGCTACAGAGTTCGAGTAGCTCAAGCAAGGGAATAAAAGTGTGCAAGAGTACTGCATGAAATTCATAAGTTTGGCTAAGCATGTTCCTCACATGATTAAGACAGAAAAAGCAAAGATTTTGCAGAGCAGTATACGCAGTTGTACATCAAAGAAATATCTAATTGCATGGTACTCCAGTTTCAATCATATCTGACAGAGGACCTCAACTCACGGCACATTTTTGGCAGGCATTTCAGAAAAGATTAGGTACCAAGGTCAATTTGAGCACCGCTTTCTACCCAAAGACCTATGGTTAGGTAGAAAGGACCATTCAGTTCCTCGAAGATATGTTGCGAGCATGTGTTACAGATCTTGGAGGTAATTGGGATTATTACTTGCCACTTATAGAATTTGCTTACAATAACAGCTACCAGGACGATATTGGTATGGCTCCTTATGAAGTGTTGTATGGGCAAAGATGTAGGTCTCCAGTGGGTTGGTTCGAACCAACAGAGGTGTTGTTTATCGTTCCAGATTTGTTTGTGAGGCCTTAGAGACAGTTTAGCTAATCAGAGAAAGACTGAATTGACTTAGAGTCGTCAAAAGTCCTATTCTGACAAGAGGCATAGCGACCTAGAGTTCATGGTTGGCGACAAGGTATTTTTGAATGTGTCACCAATGAAAGGAGTTATGAGGTTTGGTAATAAAGGGAAACTTAGTCCTAGATTTATCATACCTTATGAGATTATAGAAAAGAAGGGAAAATGGCTTATGAACTAGCGTTGTCCGTTGAATGGTCCTCTGTACATCCTGTCTTTCATGTGTCTATGCTTAGAAAATACATTCATGATGAGTCGCATATAATACCTGCGGATACCATAGAAATTAAAGAAGGCTTGACTTTGAAGAGGTACCTATAGAAATTCTTGATAGGCAAGTAAGAAAGTTGAGAACAAAAGATATAGCATCGGTAAAAGTTTTGTGGATTAATCATGATTCAAAAGAAGATATGTGGGAGGTCGAGGAAGATATGAGGAAGAGTTATCCTTATTTATTTTGAGGAACAAGGTATGTGAACCTAGGTTTGGCTTGGTATTTATATTTTATTTTTAAAATACAAGTTAGCATGTGTTTATGTCCATGCTAGATTATACTTAGTAGTTGAAAATTTTAGTTTTAGTCAGAGTATATTTAGTTATAAAATAATTTAGTACTGTGCCATAGTACGTTTAATTCATTAAAGTGATCTACTTTTTGTTGAAGTGTTGCGCTTTAGCTTTTGGTAGGTCATTATGGTACCTCTTTGCCGAAAAGTGAGTAATTAGTTTATGAGTTGTTTATGGTGCCTATGAATAGCATGTTATGGTATAATTGGTTGTTGTTGGTCTAGTTGTAGTATCAATGATAGGGATATTTTTTGGATAGTCCAATTTACAGGGGAGACTCTGCCGAAATTTTTGAAAATTTAGGGAGTTAGCCAAAATTTTAGGTCCCTTGGGAAAATGAGTAATGCTAAGAAAATTTAAAAAGTTCAAGGACTTAAGGAATGATTGTTAGCTTAAGAATAAGGCTCCAACATTTGAAAAAGAATGTTTTTAAGGAGGGAAGATTGTAACACCCCTCAAATCTATAAAAGTTTCAACACACGCTAAATATAGAATTTAATGTTTTTCTTATCTTGCCTTGAGTGCATAAAAATTATACTTCTATTACAAATTTAAACCCTTGTGATTGAATTTTGAGTTACTTTTTTATTTATAAACTATTGAATATACAATTAGAGGAATATTAATAATTTTAATACTATTAATTATTAACAGTGGATATAATTATATACTAGGTAAGTCAAAAAAAATGAGAAAACAATAAAACAAAAAAGGAGCCATATGACTAAAGCCCATAAAGTGGGTATTGGAAGGAAAATGCCTAATGCCTTAAAACAAATAAAAACGCAAGTTCTGTTTATACGCATAACAAAAGGCTTAAAGCCTTACACGGCAGCCACGAAATTACACACACGAAAAATTCTAGGAATCTTTACAAATCATTAGTTCTTCAACTCAAGCATAAAAAATTCTTTATTGTCAATTATCCTATAGTAGTAGTAGGTAAGAATTGAATAGTTAATTTTCTTCTTTCTCTGTATCAATAGTTTTCATATTTAAGTGTGAAACTTTAAAATTAATTAAAATGTACTGGTTGTTGTAGAATCAATTGTTTGACTGGTATAAATTGGATTTGTCACGATCCGATTTATCCTCCAAAAGGTATCGTGATTGCAACCTAGTCTCTACGACTAGGTAAGCCTAAATTTGCGAAAGATATTAAACAAAAATAATAAATAAAGACAGGGTAAAGTAAATCTACTAAGTAAAACATCGCCACTCGGCATGTACAAGCAAAATTCCCAAAACCCGAAATGTCACTTTTAAGTCACAAGCTCTATACCGTAATAGCTCGATACAACGAGAAAGAAATACATAAAAGTCTCTATCTAACTGGAACGGAAGGTGACTCGAAGGATTCTGCGGACGCGATAGAATTATCTTACGGTCTCCTCAAAGCAGCTACGACGACCACTAGCCACGGGACTGAGAGCTGGAACCTGGATCTGCACACGAAAAATATGTGCAGGAAAGGGCATGAGTACTCCACATTCGGTACCAGTAAGTGCCAAGCCTAAACCCAATCAAGTAGTGACGAGGTCGGGTTAAGGCCCTACTGAATTTATAAATAAACAGCATAAATAGTACGGAAAAATAAATAAGTTCTAAAGTAAAACAGCCAAAGTGAATAAACTGAAATAAGACAGTAAAATAGAGCCCTCGGCTCAGCACAACATAACACACAATGGCATCTCCCGAGATACCGTCCCGTAGTTCCATCTATAAATATGCAGCACAGGATGGATCTCTCAGAATACGTCTGTAGTCCCCAATTTAAATATGCAATACAGGGGGGTCTCCCAGAATACGTCTGTAGTCCCCAATTTAAATACGCAGTGCTGGGGGGGATCTCCCGGAATACGTAGTCCCCAATTTAAATATGCAATGCGAAGTGAATGCCAACTAAACATCAATTCTAACAGTACATCAAAATACAGGTAGGAAAGAAGGGAAAACTAACTAATCATGGCGCATAGAGTGCCAATTAAGCAGATTAATATGGAAACAATAGGCATGCTTTCCTAATCTAGGATGAACAATTAAACATGTAGGAGTGATGTAATCAGACAAAAAGGCACAGTATAATTTTGAAGGAAAAGTGGGATCTTGTAGAAATGGCCTGTGTATGTACTCGTCACCTCACGTACATAGTACCCACACAATAGTTATATCAAAACAACATAGAACCTCATCCCTTCTTCGCGAACGCGGCCTGGCCCATACGTTCGCGATTAACACTGGTCCAAACCATCGCGTTCGCACCTCCCCTTACGCGAACGCATAGAACATTTTCCCCTTAGCCCAGATTGGCTTATGCGTTCGCGACACCCCTGACGCGAATAGAAGAACACCATCACCAGCAAAAATATGATCCTCCCTAAGTCCAAAAATTAGCCCTTTGAGCATCCGAAACACACCAGAAGGCCCCCAGGACCTCAACCAAACCTACCCACCAGTCTTAATACCTCATTCGAACTTAGTCGAGCCTTCAAACCACGTCCCATAACATCAAAATCAAGAATTATGCATGGATTCAAGCCTAAGAACTTAGGAAATTTCCAAAATCTACAACTGATGTCGAAACACACCAAACTAGTCCGAATGACCTCAAATTTTACACACAAGTCATAAATGACACTATGGACCTACATCCACTCTCGGAATTCCATTCCGAGCCAGATATCAAAATTTCACCTATCGTCCGAAATCGCCGAAATTATATCTTTCGCCAATTCAAGCCTAAATCTACTACAGACCTCGAAAACACATTCCGAACACACTCCTAACCCCGAAATCACCCAACGGAGCTAACGAAGTCGGCGAAATTCTATTCCGGACCTGTCTTTACACAGTTCCAACTACGGTCTGATTCTAAAGGTTAAACTCCTATACAGGGACTATGTGTCCAAAAGCTCTTCAAAATTCACAACTAATCACTCCGACAAATCCCATAAGAAGATACAAACGTGGGGAAAGCAGTTATTAGGGGATCGGGGCGCTAACTCTCAAAATGACCGACCGGGTCGTTACATTCTTCCCCTCTTAAGAAAATCGTTCATCCTCGAATGAGTATGAAGGCATACCTGAAGTTGTGAAAAGGTGAGGGTACCGGCTGCGCATATCCTGCTCGGTCTCGCAAGTCGCCTCCTCGACCGGATGACCCCTCCACTGAACCTTAACCGATGCAATATTCTTTGACCTGAGCTGTCTGACCTGTCTATCCAATATAGCTACTGGCTCCTCAACATATGATAGATCCTTGTCGAACTGGACTAAACTGAAATCCAACACATGGTTCGGGTCACCATGATACTTCCGGAGCATAGAGACGTGGAATACCGGGTGAACTCCTGCTAGGTTGGGAGGCAAGGTAAGCTCATAAGCAACCTCCCCAACACGCCGCAATACCTCAAAGGGGACAATAAATTTCGTACTCAGCTTACCCTTCTTCCCGAACCTCATAACGCCCTTCATAGGCGATACCCGAAGCAAAACTTGATCACCAGCCATAAATGCCAAATCAAGAACCTTCCGGTCCGCATAAATTTTCTGCCTGGACTGAGTTGTGCGAAGTCTCTCCTGAATCACCTTCACCTTGTCCAGGTCATCCTGGACCAAATCTGTACCCAATAATCGGGCCTCCCCTGGCTCAAACCATCCCACTGAAGACCGGCATCGTCTACCATACATAGCCGCATATGGCGCCATTTGAATGCTGGACTGGTAGTTGTTGTTATAAGCAAACTCGGCAAGTGGCAAATATCGATCCCATGACCCTCCAAAATCCATCATGCAGGCACGGAGCATATCCTCAAGAATTTGAATCGTGCGCTCGGACTGGCCGTCCGTCTGAGGGTGAAAGGTTGTACTCAACTCTACCCTGGTGCCTAAATCCTGTTGAATGGATTTCTAGAACCGTAAAGTGAATTGTGTACCTGTCTAAAATGATAGATATTGGAATACCTTGAAGGTGAACAATCTCCCTGATATAAATCTTAGCCAACATCTCGGAGGAGTATGTAGTCAACACTGGAATAAATTGGGCTGACTTGGTCAGCCAATCCACGATCACCCAAATAGAATCTAACTTCCTCAAAGTCCAAGGAAGTCCAACCACAAAGTCCATGGTGATCCGCTCCCACTTCCACTCTAGAAGCTCAAATTGCTGAAGCAACCTTCCTGGTCTCTGATGCTTATATTTGAATTGCTGACAGTTAAGACACTTGGCCACAAACTCCACTATATCCTTTTTCATCCTTCTCCACCAGTAGTGTTGTCTCAGGTCTTGGTACATCTTCGCGGTACCCGGATGAATGGAGTATCGCGAGCTATGGGCCTTCTCAAGAATCAACTCCCGAAGCCCGTCCACATTGGGCATACAGATCCGGCCTTGCATCTTCATCACACCATCATCTCTTATAGTCACATCCCTGGCATCACCTCGCCGAACCCTGTCCTGAAGAACCAGAAGGTGGGAATCATCATACTGGCGCTCTCTGATGCGGTCATGAAGAGAAGATCGGGAAACCACACAAGCTAATACCCGGCTAGGCTATGAAAGATTCAATCTCAAAAACTGACTGGCTAAGGACTTAACATCCAACTCTAAGGGCCTCTCAACTGGTGGAAGATAGGCCAAACTCTCCGCCCGGCGACTCAAGGCTTCAGCCACCACATTGGCCTTCCCCAGGTGGTATAATATAGTGATGTCATAATCCTTGAGTAACTCCAACCACCTACGTTGTCGCAAATTGAGGTTCTTCTACTTGAACAAGTGTTGCAAACTCTGGTGATCCGTGAAAATCTCACAGGGAACACCGTATAAATAATGATGCCATATCTTCAGGGCATGAACAATCGCAACCAACTCAAGGTCATGAACTGGATAGTTCTTATCATGAACCTTCAACTGTCTGGACGCGTAGGCAATCACCCTACCGTCCTGCATCAATACCGCTCCAAGGCCAATCCTCGAGGCATCACAATATACTGCATAGGACCCTGAACCCGTAGGAAATACCAACATTGGAGCTGTAGTCAGGGTTGTCTTGAGCTTCTGAAAGCTCTCCTCAGTCCACCTGAATGGAGCACCCTTCTAGGTCAGTCTGGTCATAGGTGCTGCAATAGATGAAAATCCCTCCACAAAGCGGCGATAGTACCCTGCCAAACTAAGGAAACTGAGGATCTAAGTAGTTGATGACGGTCTAGGCCAACTCTGCACCGCCTCCACCTTCTTAGGATCTACCTTGATCCCATCACAAGACACCATATGTCCTAAGAATGCCACAGAATCAAGCCAAAATTCACACTTAGAAAATTTTGCATACAATTTCTTCTCCCTCAAAGTCTGAAGCACGGTCCTCAAATGCTGCTCATGATCCTCTTGGGACCGAGAATATACTAAGATGTCATCAATAAACACAATGATGAAGGAATCAAGATAAGGCCGGAACACACTGTGCATCAAATGCATAAAGGTTGCTGAGGCATTGGTCAGCCCGAATGACATGACAAGAAACTCATAGTGGCCATATCTGGTACTGAAGGCAGTCTTTGGGATATCTAGCTCCCGAATCTTCAACTGATGATAGCCAGAACGCAAGTCAATCTTGGAAAATACCCTGGCACCCTGTAACTGGTCAAATAAGTCATCAATGCGAGGCAATGGATACTTATTCTTCACTGTGACCTTGTTCAACTGCCAATAATCAATACACATACACATAGAACCATATGTTTTATTCACAAATAATACTGGAGCACCCCAAGGTGATACACTGGTCCTGATGAAACCCTTATCAAGAAACTCCTGCAACTTCTCCTTCAATTCCTTCAGCTCAGGAGGAGCCATACGATAGGGAGGAATGGAAATGGGCTGGGTGCCCGACAACAAATCAATGCCGAAATCAATATCTTTATCGGGCGGCATACCCGGAAGATCAGCTGGAAAAACATCAGGATAGTCCTTCACAACTGGAACTGACTCAACTGTCGGGGTATCAACACTAATATCTCTCACATAGGCCAAGTACGCATCATACCCCTTCTCAACCATCAGCTGAGCCTTAAGGAAAGAAATGACTCTACGGGGAGTATACTCTAAAGTACCTCTCCACTCTAATCTCGGTAAATCTGGTATAGCCAGCGTCACGGTCTTAGCGTGACAATCAAGAATAGCATAATGGGGCGACAACCAGTCCATGCCCAAGATAACATCGAAATCTACCATATTGAGTAATAACAAATCACCTCTTTTCTCAAAACCACTGATAACAATCAAACACGACCAATATACGCGGTCCACAACAAGAGAATCTCCCACGGGAGTGGAAACATAAACAAGGGAGCTCAAAGAATCATGAGTTATCCCCAGATGTGAAGCAAAATAAGAAGACACATATGAATACGTAAAGCATGCGTCAAATAATACTAGTGCATCCCTATGACAAATAGGGACAATACCTATGATGACTGAATCTGAAGCGACAGCCTCTGAACGGGCTGGGAGGGCATAGTACATGGCCTAGCCTCCCCCTCTAGGGCGACCTCGACATCCCCGACCTCCACCTCGAACTGTCTGAGAAGGTGGGGTAGCAGCTGGGGCTAGAAGAATAGCTGGAGGACCCGGTGGAGCACGTGGGGCCTGATAAGACTGAGATGAAGCACTCCTCCTAGATCTAGGGCAATCTCTGAACATGTGGCAAGGGTCACCACACTCATAACAACCCCTCGGAGGACGTGGCGGCTGATGATGACTTTGAACTAGCCTGCTAGACTGGACGGTAATAGCAGCTCGAGCAAGAGGCACACTAGATACTGGTGGTGCATAATAAGGCCCCTGAGGTCTAGGAGGAGCTGGAATACCAATATTTGCTGGAAGAGATGAATGAACAGGGCAACTCACAAAACCCCTACCATAACGTGTTGCTGGTGCACGAACTCCTGAGTACTGGCTAGTCTCTCGAGACCTCTTGGCCTCCCTCTCCTCTCTGTCCCAGGCCAACATGCTCTCAATCCTCCGGGAAATACTCACTGCCTGCTAGTAAGTGATATTCGTCTCTAACTCTCTGCCATACTGTTCTGAATACCGGGGCGGAGCCCCTCAATGAAACGTCGGACTCTCTCTCTAATCGTGCCAAATAAGGCCGGTGCATAAAAATCCAAGTCACTGAAACGGACTACATAATCCAACACAGTCATAGTACCCTGACGTTACTGCTCAAACTCTGCACGCCAAGCATCCCTGAGGCTTTGAGGAACAAACTCAAGCAAAAACATCTCTGAGAACTAAGCCCAAGTGAGTGAAGCTGCCTCATACGGACTACTCAACTCATAGGCACGCCACCACTGATAAGTCGCTCCCCTCAGCTGGAAAGTAGTGAAAGAAACCCTACTCATCTCCACAATGCCCATAATGCGGAGAATACAATGACACTCCTCAAGAAAACCCATAGCGTCATCTAAAGCTAGTCCGCTGAAAATAGGTGGGTAGTACTTCTTGTACCTCTCAAGTCTGAGCTGCTCTTCCTCAGAAGTAACTACCCTAGCATCATGCTGAGTTGGAGCCGCTGGGGGCTTCGGGAGTTTGTGCCCATCCCCCGGCCTAAGATGTGGTTGGAGCTATCGGGAGTAGTCCCGCCTGGGTCAGAGTGATGAAAGCGCTCATGAACTAAGCCAAGGTCTCCTAGAGGGATGGAGTAATAATAGGGACCTCCTGTGTCGGTCCTCCAACTAGAGTTGTTGTGGGCTTCTCAGTAGCTGCTCCCCCCGGTGCTCGGGCTGCACCACGTGCTTGTCCTCTACCTCTGCCCCTGCCTCTAGGAGCTCTGGCTGGGGGCTGGGGTGCCTGGTCGTCGGTCCGTCCGGTATGGGTCTTCACCATATGTGAGAAGAATATAATAGAGTTTTAGAATTTTGATGTGAGTAACTAGCACGACAAGGAATTCTAAAGAATGTGATTGTTCTTAACAGTTACATAGCCTCCAGAAGATAGATATGGGCGTCTCTGCACCGATCCGCGAGACTCTAATAAACCGGCTTGTGACTTGTGACTCCTATGAACCTAGACGCTCTGATACCAACTTGTCACGACCCGATTTACCCTCTGAAAGGTATCGTGACGACACCTAGTCTCTACGACTAGGTAAGCCTAAATTTGCGGAAGATATTAAATAAAAATAATAATTAAATACAGGGTAAAGTAAATCTACTAAGTAAAACATCGCCACCCCGCATGTACAAGCAAAATTCCCAAAACCCGGAATGTCACTTTTAAGTCACAAACTCTATACTGTAATAGCTCTATACAATGAGAAAGAAATACATAAAAGTCTCTATCTAACTGGAACGGAAGGTGACTCGGAGGATTATGCGGACGCGATAGAATTATCTTACGGTCTCCTCAAAGCAGCTACGATGACCACTAGCCACGGGACTAAGAGCTGGAACCTGGATCTGCACACGAAAAACATGTGCAGGAAAGGGGCATGAGTACTCCACATTCGGTACCCAGTAAGTGCCAAGCCTAAACCCAGTAAAGTAGTGACGAGGTCAGGTTAAGGATCTACTGGATTTATAAAAAACAGTGTAAATAGTACAAAAAAAGAAATAAGTTCTAAAGTAAACAGTCAAAGTGAATAAGCTGAAATAAGATAGTAAAATAGAGCCCTCGGCTCAGCACAACGTAACACACAATGGAATCTCCCGGTATATCGTCCCGTAGTTCCATCTATAAATATGCAGTATAGGGGGGATCTCCCAGAATACGTCTATAGTCCCCAATTTAAATATGCAATATAGGGGGGATCTCCCAGAATACGTCCGTAGTCCCCAATTTAAATACGCAGTGCTGGGGGATCTCTCGGAATACGTATGTAGTCCTCAATTTAAATATGCAATGCGAAGTGAATGCCGAATAAACATCAATTCTAACAGTACATCAAAATACGGGTAGGAAAGCAGGGAAAACTAACTAATAATGGTGCATAGAGTGTCAATTAAGCATTTTAATATGGAAACAATAGTGTCACGACCCAAATTTTCCCGACCCTAGGGATCGTGATGGCGCCTAACACCACACTTGCTAGGCAAGCCAACGTTAGAGTTCGATTAATTATATCCTTTGAATTTCCATGTAAACAATATCAACAGTTAGAAAAATGAAATTCAAACTGCTGATCTATGATAAATTCCAAGTATAGACGAATAAATAATTAATAGAACGAGCCACGAATTAATTATATAAATAATTTAAAACCACCCCATGGTATGGTGTCACAAATCCATGAACTTCTAACAGAATACTACAAATAATGGCTGAAAGAAATAGTGCAACTGTCTTGAAGGTAATAAAACAGTCTATGTAAAATGAGAGAAGACTCTCGGACTCTGTGAATACCGGCAGATGTACCTCGTGTCTCCAACTGAATAGGTGGTCGCCTGGAAACCTCTACTGCCGACTAGTACCTGGATCTGTGCAAAAGAGCACAAAGTGTAGTATCAGTACAACCGACCCCATGTACTGAGTAAGTGTTGAGCCTAACCTCGGCGAAGTAGTGACGAGGCTAAGGCGGGACTTTAACAAATAAACCTGTGATACTAATATACAAAGCAAGTAGGAAATCTAAACCAACAAATTCAAGTACTGCAATAATATTAAAATAACACAACTGCCTCTTTCAGGCCTCAGCTATAACCAATTCTCAGAAATTTTCAAATTTTCAAGACTTTAACTTTGAATGAAAGTATTGCCAAAATCATGAAAATAGTAAGATAAACATTTTTAACTTTTCCAAAACTTTAAGTCTCAAATCCTTGAATTTTCAAAGAAAACCCAGTAAAACATCATTTGAAATTCAGTAAAAACATTTTTCATGAAATCCAGTAAATCATAAGTGTCCTCCCTTTATCACACCTTTGTTGCGGCGTGCAACCCTATCCCACTTGTCCACCCTTATTCCTCCTCCCTACATATATCACCCTTATCGCTCTTGTTGCGGCGTGCAACCCGATCCCGCTTGTCCACCCTTATTACACCTTTTGTTGCGGCGCGCAACCCGCTCCCACCAGACATATCATTACCTTATATTATTTATGAAGCTTTCAAAATTCAGGCCAAGCCTTTCACAACATTTCTGTTTCAACAACACATCTCAATCTTATATTAATTTATGAAGTTTTCACAATTCAGGCCAAGCCTTTCACAACGTTTCTGATTCAACAATACATCACAACCTTATATTAATTTATTAAGCCTTCACAATTAAGGCCAAGACTTTCACAATATTTCTCTTTCAACAATATATCACAGCCTTATATTAATTCATAAAGCTTTCACAATTAAGGCCAAGCCTTTCACAATATTTCTCTTTCAACAATATATCACAGGAACATCAATGTGTATATATAACTTCGGAAAACAACACCAAAATTGCTCAATTGATTGTCCCACAAGGAAACCCAATAAACAACCAATACTCTTTACAAAATAACCACCACAATGTTTAACAACAAGGAAACAACATCAAATAGTCATAGAACAATTAAGACAAGAACCAATTAAGTTGGGAACGGGGAAAGGATCATGCTTAACAGGCAAATTGGGTGGTGCATAGATACTCGCCACCTCACCTATACAACACACCCATGCATTTCACATAGCAAACAAGTGGGGACTCATATTCCCTCAAGCCAAAGTTAGACCAAACACTTACCTTAGTCTAGCAAGCAATTCACTCCTCTAGCACTGCCTTCCCTTTAGAAATTGCCTCTAATCCGCTCGAATCTAATTACAATTCGTCCAATGTTATCAATCATAGCCTAAAGGAATCATCTTTATTGAAAAACAATGGTTTTACTAAGGTTTCATATTAAATTTCGAAAATTCACCCCAGACCTACTTGGTCTAAACTCGAGGTTCGTACCAAAACCCATTTACCCAATCTCCCCCGAGCACGAATATACAATTGGTATTGGAATACGACCTCTGTTCGAGGTCCAATGCCCAAAAAATTGAAATTTCTAAGTTCTACCCAAAACCCAAATTTTTACCATGGAAACTCTAGATTTTTGGTTGAAATCATTGTTAAAAGTTGTTAGGAATTGAAAGAAATTAGTTAGAGGTCATTTACCAATGATTTGAAGAAGTTTGGACCTTGGGAAAATCGCCTATGGAGGTTTAGGGTTTTAGAAAATTGGAAAAAAAGGAAATATCCCATCAAAAAGCTGATATAACAGGCTGCGAGTCTCGCATTTGCGAGTTGGGGTTCGCAGCATATATCGCAAATGCGAACAGGCTCGCATTTGCGAACAAGGTCCTTCACATTTGCAACCCAGGGACCTCGCATTTGCGAGATCAGAGGCTTGACATTGGCTTCGCGTTTGCGAAGCCCGACCTCGCATTTGCGAGATCAGAGACTTGTACACCAGATGTTTCAGTTGTTGAGAATTTTTCTAAGCCTAGACACTCCGTAGCCTACCCGGAACTCACCTGAGCCCTCGTGGATCCAAACCAAACATGCACACACATCTAAAAATATCATACGGACTTGTTTTCAAAATTAAATCATCAAATTAACATCAAAATCTACAGATTTTGCCTCAAAATTCAAGATTTTCTCAAGAACACTCAAATTTCTAACTTTTCAACCGGATGTCTGAATTGCATCAAATCAACTCCGATTCTCATGAAACTTCATAGATAGGACCTATATAACATAACAAACTTGTTTCGGGCTCCGGATCCATAATACGAGCCCGATATCCTATATTTCACAAAAAAATTCATTTCTGTATTTCTTGAATTAACCAGCAGAACAAGTTTCGTCAAAAATTGTTTTCTAAGGCTTGGGACCTTGAAATTCATTTCCGGGCATACGCCCAGGTCCCATATTTTACTACGGACCTCCCGGGATCGTCCGAACACAGATCTGGGTCCGTTCACTCAAAATGTTGACCAAAGTCAACTATAATCAAGTTTTAACTCTAGAATACACTATTTCTCATATTTTAACATAAAAGCTTTCTGTTTCGCGCTCGGACCGCGCATGCAAATCAATATATTTAAAATTAACCTTTTTATGACAATTAAGCATGGTACAGAGTCTATATTTATAAAATGACCTCTTGGGTCATCATAAATAGGCATGATTTCCTAATCTAATATGAACAATTAAACATGTAGGAGTGATGTAATCAAACAAAAAGGCACTGTACAATTTTGAAGGAAAAGTGGGATCTTCCAGAAAAAACCCGTGTACGTACTCGTCACCTCACGTACACGGTACTCACACTAATTATATCAAAACAACCTAAGGAAAATTCCCCAACACAGAGTTAGACAAGCCACTTACCTCGACGGATCTACTCAACTCGACACCACGTTCTTGCCACGAGTACCCGACTCCAAATGGCCCAAATCTATTCAATTCAATTGCACAATGTAAATATCACTTTAAGAAATCAATCTAGCTAATAAATTTGAAGCTAATACGCGAATTTACGAAAATCGCCGAAAAAGTCCCCCGGGCCCACATCTCGGAATCGGGTAAATATTACAACTTCCGGACACACATTCACTCACGAATCTAACCATACAAGAATTACTCAAATCGGATACCAAAATCTCGATCAAAACTCAAAAAACTTGGCCTAAGA
Organism: Nicotiana undulata; assembly: GCA_005239495.1. NCBI lineage: Eukaryota > Viridiplantae > Streptophyta > Magnoliopsida > Solanales > Solanaceae > Nicotiana > Nicotiana undulata. Next base: position 63,199 of record ML283169.1, read on the forward strand.
ACTTTATCCAAATTTTCCCCAATTTTCCACCATAAATTTGAAACTAAAGGATGGATTTTAGTGTAGATTCATGGAAATTAGTCCTAACCGAGTAGGAATTACTTACCCAAATCTCCCAGGTGAAAATCCCTTCAAATATCGCAATTTCCGAGCTCCCAAGTTCAAAAATGTGAAAAATAGCTTAAACGCTCGATTTTGGTTTTAAAATCTGCCCAGGTGCAATCTTCATCGCGTTCGTGGAAGCACCATCGCGAACGCGTAGAGTAAAAATCACGCGCCCAATAATTAACCTACGCGAACACGAGGCTGGGCATGCGAACGCGTACCTTTGACTTCCTAACCCTACGCGAACGCAGTACTACTCACGCGAACGCGAAGGGTAAAACATTGACCTCCCCTGGAACCTTATCCCTTCTTCGCGAACGCGGCCTGGCCCACGCGTTCGCAATTAACACTGGTTCAAACCATCGCGTTCGTACCTCCCCTTACGCGAATGCATAGAACATTTTCCCCTTAGCCCATATTGGCCTATGCGTTAGCAACACCCCTCACGCGAACGCATAGAAGAACACCAGCACCAGCAAAAATCTTATCCTCCCTAAGTCCAAAAATTAGCCCGTTGAGCATCGGAAACACACCCGAGGCCCCTGGGACCTCAACCAAACCTACCCACCAGTCTTAATACCTCATTCTAACTTAGTCGAGCCTTCAAACCACGCCCCATAACATCAAAACCAAGAATTATGCATGGAATCAAGCCTAAGAACTTAGGAAATTTCCAAAATCTACAACCGATGCCGAAACATGTCAAAACTAGTCCGAATGACCTCAAATTTTACAAACAGGTCATAAATGACACTACGGACCTACATCCACTCTCAGAAATCCATTTCGAGCCCGATATCAAAATTTCACCTATCGGTTGAAATCGCTGAAATTCTAACTTTCGCCAATTCAAGCCTAAATCTACTACAGATCTCAAAAACATATTCCGGACACGCTCCTAACCTGAAATCACCCAACGGAGTTGGCAGAATTCTATTCCGGGCCCGTCTTCACACAGTTCCAACTACGGTCCAATTTCTAAATCTTAAACTCATATACAGGGACTATGTGTCCAAAAACTCTCCGAAATTCACAACTAATCACTCCGACGAATCCCATAAGCAGATACAAACATGAGGAAAGCAGTTATTAGGGGATCGGGGCGCTAACTCTCAAAATGTCCGACCGGGTCGTTACAAGATTGGGGCCTACATATTGGCTCTAGGAATTTTAAGGTGAGTTGATATACCCCTTTACTAAAGTTGTTTAACTCACAAAAGCACACATACAAGGTGTTTGATGAATTGCTTAAAAGAGCTAATATGTACTTAATTGGAGCGAGTGAGTGCCTATTAACTTAGAATTATTCTAACTAAAGTTTAGGTGATTTATTTTTATATATGTGCATAAATTTTCAGATTTGTTTTGTGTTATTCTTATATGCCATTTTCATGTTGAAAATTCATGATGAATCAAGAATATTTAGAAATACTTTTGAATATTTATTTCATACTTATTACATGTTTTACATTTAAGGGTACCAGTATGAGTATGTATAGCATGTTCCAAAAAAGATTTAGACTTGAATGGTCAAGAAAGTTGAGAAGTTCATTTAGATCCTGGTGAGGTCACACACAACAATTTATTATTAAAGTATCATTTTTTGGAAGTATCATATATTCTGAGAAGGGGTCATCGTCCAGGACGAGGGTCCTGATCAAGGCGTTCACTTCCTAAACCTACTTGTGCCAAAGTAGGGAGAACACGAGTCGAGGATCTCGTTGCTCAGAATTTTCCTAGCCAGGCTAAGTGAAAGTACAAGAGGAGGTGAACTGTGGTCTATTAAAACTTAGTTGACTAAAAGTGAGTTTAGTCGACTAGGTTTCGTACAGCAACAGATAGAATAGAGATCAACCAAGTGAATAGAAAGCAGGACAAAACACAACAGTTTTTATAATGGTTCGGTACCGGTGCAGTACTTACGTCCAGTTTCCCTTGGGTCACAAGGGTTCTCTTAGATCTTGGAATATAATTAATATAGTGATGGTTTTAACTCGTTCACCACCAACGATGTTTAGCAACTATAGATTCTGAATGTTGGCACAACTCTCTTTTGTGTTCTAACTCTTCCTATCTTTTTTGACACTTGTAAACTGAAGAATATGGTGCTTGTGGAAAGAACTAGAGAGATTTTGAAGACAATGTTTTTAGTTGCGTGAATATTCTTCTTGAACTGAGAATTCTTCTTATAGGAGAGTTTTAGAGCCGTTGCAAATTGATTTGATTGAGGCACGGAATCCTCTACGAGATTTGACCCAAGGGGTGCCTCTCAAATCCTGCACTTTAGATGGGCTGAATTCGTTCAAGACTTTCGTTATCATGTTCACATTTTATGGAGTGATTTGAGGCTTCAATTTTGCTTGTAAATATTCAATATCGTCTGATAGGAGATGCCTAATATTCTAGATCTTCACTTGATATATTTCCATGTTGGACAATCTTGATATCCCTTGAGTTTGACTGAGATGGAAAGACTCATTTGGTTTCCTTTTTGATGGCTTCTTGTCCTTTGATCTAGAATCGTCTCATTTGGTTAAGCATCATCAACTTCTTGTCCTTCCTTATCAGCTTCTTTCCTTTTGTTGGTGCCTTGATTTCTGCAATCAAAATAGATAGGATTTAGCTTTGCACAATTTTCATCATTGAAACTTAGATTTAACAATCTCCCCTTTTTTTATGATGACAATAAAAAGAGAGTAAACAAGTATAAACAAGTATACTTCCCTTTCATTACTTCAGATGCCTGCTCCCCCTTAGTTTGTACTCATCACTGCTCCCCCTGAGTTGATGCTTTACTTCTCCTAATGTTCTCCCGCTTTGACATCAATCAAAAAGGAAAGACAATACAAGCCAAGTATAACATAGGAAGTAATACACATATAAAAAACATACTAGTTAGGGCAGCAAAAGTAATGCCTTCAGCAGAGGCATAGAGGATGGTTCATACAGACCCAAGCAAAAATAAGTTTTAAACCCAAAAGCAAGAAAAATAATTGTTGTTAACACACCAAACACGCCTTAGTTTCTCCCTATGAAGTACTTGAGGGTATTAATCACTTTGGTACAGAAGGAGTCATATGAGGTTTTGACATCTTTGACGAGCTAGTCCATCTTTTCTGTCATGGAGTTGAATCCCTGGTTTCCTGTCTCCATGTGGCTCACATATCCATCCTAAGCTTGGCCACATTTGTACCTGTTTCCGTGGTGACTTCCCTGATTTTGTCCACATGTTCTTTCATCTCAATGAGCAGTAGTTTTAGCCCTCTAGATGTTGCTGAATCTGCTGAAGATATTGAGAGGCAGTAGATTGAGACTCCGGTTGTTCAGTTTGAGCGTCAACTTGAACTAGGAAACTTTCAACTTTGGCGCACTTAACCCACCCATCATCACTCAAAGTGTAACCCATCATAGAAAATGTTGTCTTATCATAGGTATTGGTAATATGCTTGGGTGTGAAAGGTGCCAAGTCTACCTTCATAACTTCAAGAATGTGAGAGATAAGAAGATCATATGGTAGACAAGCAACAGAAGAGGATATGTCCCTAATACTCTCAAGCATATATTGGTGAATCCACACAAATCAGTCAAGTCTTTTATTATTAACAAGACAATAAAGGACAAAAATATCTCTTGTAGACAAAGTCCTAAGGGACCCAGTTCTAGGAAGTAAAGTGGTGGCTATCATGTGGGCCAAAACACGGTGTTCAAACTTCAGATTCTTGGGACCAATGTCGGGAGGATTATCAGACATAAAGGCTTTTCTTCTTCTAAGGGAACTTCAAAATCTTTTGGCCATGAATTTCGCACAAAAACATCATACCCATTAAACTTAGCGGAGAAAATCTTGTCAAATTGATAAGAATCAAGAACAATTTGAGTGCCTAAAATCATGGAATCCAAGTCATACTTATCATTCACAAACAAATTAGTATAGAACTTTCTCACAAGCTCTTCATACAAAGAGTTCCCAATAGTATCGAATAGAGAAGAAAGACATTGAAAATCAAAGATAGAAATCATATCACGATGCAGATTTTTCATATGAGAGAGACTTGCTGAGCGTCCATAAGCCATGGATATTGACTTATAAGAATCAAACCTTGATTTTTCACTTGGTGCATAGAAGATCAATTTGTCCTCAGGTCCAAATTCCGTATTTTCCTCTTTCCCTTTCTTGAATGCAGGCTTTTTCGGGGTTTGCTTCATGGACCTTTTTCCTTACTTTTTATGAATAATGGGAAGGTATTCCAAAGATTACCTACTTTCATTGTCCGTTTTGAGAAAATCAGAATCGATCGATGATTCCAGGTCTACAGTTGCTTCAAGGTTGTGGATTTTTTAAAACCTTCTGCTTCATTCGGTTGCAGTGGAAGAGGAGAGATTTATTTTTGCCATGGTGAGAGAATTTGTTTGTTGAGCATAAAGAGTTAAAGGGAGAGAAGAGGGTTTTTATCTAGGCATTGGGAAGATTGAAGAGTTGCCTTGGTTAATGGAAAGGGCGGATTTAGAAGGAAGTGACTCTTTTGAAGAGATGTTTCGGCGGTACAGATGGAAAAGTAATAATTACACTTATATCAAATTAAACTTAAACACACATAAGAAAGGAAATAAAATATTTTAAGAATATACAAAAGATTTATTTTACAAAATAGGCATAATGCCAATCTATTTCCGCAATAAGCAAAATCTTTCCTCCAAGAAAGGTTTTGTAAAAATATCAGCAAGTTGAGATTCAGTGCTAATGAATTTTAATACAATATCACCTTTAGCAACATGATCACGGATAAAATGATGCTTGATTTCTATATGCTTTGCTCTAGAATGATGCACAAAAAGTTTGGCTAAATATATAGCACTAGTATTATCACAAAATATAAGAGTACAGGTAAGATATAAATCATAGTCGAGAAATTATCCACAGTGTTGTGTACAACAGCTTCTAACAGCTAAATATTTTGCTTCAGTCGTTGATAAGGCAGCACAATTTTGTTTCTTGCTATGCCGGAAAACTAGTGCATTTCCCAACACTTGGCATATGCCACTAGTACTTTTCCTGTCGATCTTATCATGTAAAATCTGCATCTGAAAAACCTTTTAAAGCAAAAGTGTTAGAGTGAGCATACCATAATCCTAATTCAGAGGTTCCAATAAGGTATAGTATAATGCGTTTAACAGTAGTAAGATGAGATTCCTTAGGAGCCGACTGAAACCCTGCACATTTGCAAATGCTGGACATAATATTTGGTCGACTAGCAATGAGATATAATAAGGATCCAATCGTTCCTCTATATAAAGTTTCATCAACACTTTTTCCATTGTTATCTTCATCAAGCATCATTGTTGGACTCATTGGAGTCCCGATAGACTTAGGATTCTCCATGCCAAACTTCTTTACCTTGATGTACTTGGTTTGGCTAATAAAGATCCCTTCAGGAAACTGTTTGATTTGTAGTCCAAGAAAGACGATTAATTCTCCCATCATGCTCATTCAAATTCTCCTTCCATAAAGAGAGAAAAATTCTTCACGTAGAACAGAGTTAGGACTCCCAAAAATAATGTCTTCAACATAAATTTGAGTAATAAGATTACCTGAATTTGAATGCTTAATGAACAGATCTGTATCGATATTACCTCGTTTGAAACCTTGATTTAGAAGGAAAGAGCTTAATCTTTCATACCAGGCTCGAGGAGCTTGCTTGAGTTCGTACAGAGTTTTAGTCAACTTGTATACATGATCTGGGAGAGTATCATTTACAAATCTAGGAGGTTGCTTCACATACACTTTTTCAGAGATGTAACCATTTAGAAAAGCACTTTTTACATCCATTTGAAATATTTTGAATCCTTTATGAGCAGCAAAAGCAAGTAATATTCGAATAAATTCCAATCTTGCTATAAGTGTGAAAGTTTCGTCATAGTCAATTCCTTCTTACTGAGAGTAACCTTGCGCAACTTGTCGTGCTTTATTTCGAACCACTTGCCCGGATTCATTCAACTTATTTCCGAACACCCAATTGGTTCCTCTAATAGAAGCATTTGAAGGTTTTGGAACCAGTTTCCACACGTTATTTCTTTCAAACTGATCAAGTTCATCTTTCATTGCTTTGATCTAGTAAACGTCTTTTAGTGCTTCATCCACTCTCTTTGACTCAAGTTGAGAAATTAGAGCCATGTGTGATTTGAGCTTTTGTGATCTTCTGGTAGTTATTCCTTCCTGTGGATTTTCGATAATGAATTTGTGAGGATATCTTGGTTCACTTTTCTACTCATTTGGAGTGTTTTAGGTTGATTTTCTTTCCTCATTACTTGACGTTCTGTTGGGGAAGATTCATGAATTTCAATATGCTCCTCAGTTGAGTAATTATGCTGACCAGTTGACTCATCTTGATGGTCTTTTCCTACAATAATAGACTTTGGGACAATAGAAATTTCCTCATCTTCAGGAAGTTTTTCATTCCTTGAGCAAGGGTTAGTATCAAAAACAAACATGAATGGATTCTTCAATGCATAAGGTTCTTTTATTGTAAACCCTAAATGCTTTACTTGAGGGAGAGTATCCAAGAAATATACCTTCGTCGCTTTTTGGATCAAACTTACCCAGATTGTCATTTCCATTGTTGTGAAAGAAGCATGTGCATCCAAAGGGGTGAAAGTAGCTGATGTTGGGTTTCATACCATTCCATAGCTCATATGGAGTCTTTTTAAGAATTGGTCGAATCAAAAACTTGTTGATGATATGACATGTTGTGCTCACAACTTCTGCCCAGGGTGGTGAGGTAGAGAGTTTTTCACAATCATGGTTCTTGCCATGTCTTGTAAGGTTCTATTTTTACGTTCTGCCACTCCATTCTGTTGAGGTGACCTTGGTGAAGAAAAGTTGTGAGATATTCCTTGATCATTGCAAAAGTTTTCAAAAGCTCTATTTTCAAACTCTCCTCCGTGATCACTTCTGATAATGGAAATGTAGTATCCCTTTTCACGTTGAACCTTCTTACAGAAAATTTCAAAATTCCTAGAGCTTCATCTTTATGACTTAAAAATATATCCCGTGTAAATCAAGAAAAATCATCCACAATAACAAAAGTATATTTCCTACCACTTATACTAACAGTTCTAGTTGGAAAATAAATCCATATGCAATAGTTGAAGAGGTTTAGTGGTAAAAACAATGTTTTTGATTTTGAAAGATGAGCGAGTTTGTTTCCTAGTTGGCATGCATCACAAATATGATATTTTGAAAATCTAGTTTTGGAAGGCTAATGAAAAGATCATGTTTAGAAAGTTTTTGAATAGTATGCATGCTAGCATGTCCAATCTTTCTATTCCAAACCCATGGATCATCAATCATAGGAGCAAGACAAATTTGACTACCAAGATTATCAACATTGCTAATAGTGTAGACATTCCTGTCTCTATTACCTGAGAGAATAACCTTACATGATTTGTCTTCTATAAACCAATTGTGTTTCTTAAAGAAAACCTCATAGTCATTGTCACATTGTTGACTGATACTGAAAAGATTGTAGCCGAGTTCATCAACTAGGTATACTTCGTCCACATCACATGTTGATCTTAGAGGAACTTTTCCAACTCCAATTACGTTTTCTTTTGGTTTATCTCCAAAGGTAACAATTCCTCCATCTAGTTTGGTGACTGTTTTGAATAATTGTTTGTCACCAGTCATATGTCTGGAACACGCGCTGTCAAGATACCATTTTCCTTTTCGATTCTTCTTGTGGGGTTCCTCACATGTTCCTTCGTCTTCCATAAGACCAAGTTCACCTGAGTCTTCTTCCTCATCTTCTCCTTCATCTTCCATCAGCACAATCTTTCCTGAATCTTCATTGTTATTTACTTTTATAGCCATGAAGCACATATTTGCACTTTCTTCATGGTCAGGTTCTTCTTCATCACTCAAGGCTCCAAAGTAATTCTTCTTTTGCATATTTCTACTGAGCTTCTTCTTCAGTTCGGGACAATCAGCTTGAATGTGTCCATATTTTCCACATTCATAGCACCTTCCATCATTTTTATCAGTTTCATTATTTGTCCTTCCTTTTCTTAAGTTTTATTTCCCTCTTCTTCCTTCCTCATCAAGCTTGTTACAACTTGAGAAAGCATGGCTATGTTTTCATCTTGTTCTCCTCCTTCCTCTTCCTCTTCATTTTCTGGTTCAGCCACAGTTGCTTTAAAAGCAACTGTTTTCTTCTTTTCTTGTTGAATTTGCCTGTCCAAGTGAGTTTTCTCAAAGGGGATTAGATCACCTCTAAGTTCATCATAAGATATTTTGTCATGATATTGACATTCGATAGCAATAACCTTGGACTGTCATATTTTGGGTAGATTTCTAAGAATTTTTTTGACCTGTTCTCCTTTCTTAATTGGTCTGCCAAAAGATTTTGAATTCTCAAGGATTTTGTTGAATCTGGAGAACATCTCCTCCAATGATTCTCCGTCCTTCATTTGAAATATCTCATAGTCACGAACTAGAACATTGATTCTTGTTTCGTTCACCTTATTGGTTCCTTCATATGTGACATCCAATTTATCCCACATTTTCTTAGCAGTTTCACAACTTGAAATTTCTTATACTCTTCTCCACCGGTAGCACTATACAGTAAATTTTTTGCTTTGGCATTCACAGTTATGACACCAACTTGTTTGTCAGTATAATCATCTAAGTCAAGTGGATCAGTTGATACAATAACTTTTCCATTTGCATCTTTCTTTGGCGAAATTGGAAAATTTCCCTTTTTGATCAAATACCAAACATTGATGCCATATGATATATTGTATATTTCCATACGAACCTTCCAGTGAGAAAAGTATTGTCCGTTGAAATATGGAAGTCGTACTTGAGAGGTTCCCTTCTTGAAAAAATGCACTGACGACTGTGTTAGATCTCATGATCTCTTTCTCACTAGTTGTTAAGCAAAGTTTGTGAGCCTGGCTCTGATATGAATTGAAAGTACAAGAGATGGTGAATTGTGGTCTATTAAAACTTAGTTGACTAAGAGTGATTTTAGTCGACTAGGTTTCGTACAGCAATGGATAGAATAGAGATGAACTAAGCGAATAGAAAGCATAACAAGAAACAAAAGTTTTTATACTGGTTCGGTACTGGTGTGGTACTTACTTCTAGTTTTTCTTGGGTCACAAGGGTTCTCTTAGACCTTGGAAAATAATTACAACAGTAATGGTTTTAACTCGTTCATCACCAACGATGTTTAGCAACTATAGATTCTGAATGTTGACACAACTCTCTTTTGTGTTCTAACTCTTCTTATCTTTTATGACACTTGTAAACTGAAGAATACAGTGCTTGTGTTAAGAAGTCGAGCGACTTAGAAGACAATGTTTGTAGTTGGGTGAATCTTCTTCTTGAATTGAGCAGTCTTCTTATAGGAGAGTTTGAGAGCCACTGCAAATTGATTTGATTGAGGCACAGAATCCTCTAAGAGATTTGACCCAAGGGGTGCCTCTCGAATCGTGCACTTGAGATGGGTTGGATTCGTTCATGACTTTCCTTATGATTTCCTTGTTTTATGGAGTGATTTGAGACTTCGATTTTGCTTGTCAATCTTCAATATCGTCTGATAGGAGATGCCTGATATTCTCGATCTTCACTTGATATATTTCCTTGTTGGACAGTCTTGATCTCCCTTCATTTAGACTAGATGGCAAGACTAATTTGGTTTCCTTTTTTATGGCTTCTTGTCCTTTTATCTAGCATTGTCCCCTTTGGTTAAGCATCATCAACTTCTTGTCCTTCCTTATCAGCTCCTTTGACAGCTTCTTTCCTTTTGTTGGTGCCTTGATTTCTGCAATCAAAATAGATAGGATTTAGCTTTGCACAATTATCATCATTGAAACTTAGATTTAACACTAAGGAATGATACATGAGCTCTGAGAACCATGAAGCGAGTGGCACCTCGTGGATTGCGCCTATTCGATCAGGTTATGATCAAACCCGTGCAGATCACATGGTGACTAAGACAGAAATAAGTCGGGATAGTTGGAACTATCGAGCATAATGTGAAGTATTTTTTTAGATAAGAAAGAAAAAGTAAATAATTCACTCATAAATTGTTGTTGTGCAATTATTTTATAATTGTTCTTAGAAGCTTTATGTTTTTCATGCCTTTATAATCTTTGCTTGTAATGTATAACTTATTAAAGTTTCGTCCTCTGTCGTTGAGACTCACTTATTACAATGGATGGTACTGACGTTCTTTTTTCGGAACCTGCGTTGGCTTGCGGTACGATGTAAGAACCGATTTTGTAGGCGACAGGCTACAGGTTAGGACTTCCCTCTCTTCCAGTGATATTGGTGAGCTCCACTTATGTTCGTGGAGTATTCCTTGGAGTCATCTTTATTTAGTTATTTTTTTTGTTTACTTGGATAACTAGCCAGGCAATCTCATGTCCTGAGCAGTGCGTCAGTCTATCAGTAGAAGCTTCATAGACGCAGTCGGTGGGTTAAGATTCAGATGTTTTTGATAATAACTTAGCAATATTTCAGTAGTTACTACGAACAAAGTTTGAGAGTTGGTTATTTTAGATATTCAAATTAATTAAAAGTATTTGATTAAAGTATTGTCCTGTTGCATATAAAGTTTGAAGTTATAATAGATTTAAGAAGCGCAGATGGTTCGCTTGGTCAAGTTTAATGATCGGGTGCCAGTCACGGCTTGTTCAAAGAATGGGTCGTGACCAGTGTTTTAAAAGGCGTGAGGCGTAAGGCGAGGCGTTTAACATATGCCTCAGCGAGACGTAAGCCCCGTAGGTATTTAATTTTTAATATTTTATAAAATAATATAATGACAGTAAATATTTATAACCAGGTAAAATTGCATAAAAATTGAAGAATATATATATATCAAACAAGATATGAGGTGATGTGTAATCCTGGAGGCGGGGGTCGTAAGTCCCATGGATCTTTAAAAATTTTAATTTATAAATTAATAAAATAACATAATAACACAAAAAAAATATAAAATATAAATTAAAAGCTAAAAATTAAAATAAAATTAAAAGAACTCATAGAAAAAAAATATCTAGCATGATTCTTAAGTATAACTAATGCATACAAATCACTTATAACGTCTTTAACTTTTAAATAATTAAAAATTATAATTTCTTTAGAAAAATGATCAAATTCCACATTTTACCTTCCTAAAAATAAATAATTAATAAATTATTATTAGTACGACAATTAAAATATTACTCCTTCATGAATAAATACAAATTAGTTTAAGATATCAAATTAATAAAAGTGTATAACTAGTTGGGACAAATGAACTAAGACACGACCAATAACAAGTGAAGATATAAATTCGCAATATTATGTCTCATTATTAGAGTTATGATCAATCTTCATATTTCTATCGATGAATAGAACTTTTATCATTAATTCGTTAAAGAATTTTGAAGGTCAACGATATTAATTAGGAAATTTGACACGTGATTTGCGTTAGAACTGTTAGGCGAACCCCGAGCGTTGGGCATTAGGCGTGTTTAGGATGCACAGTCGGGCGTTTGGAACGTAAGCCTCACGGGACTAAGCCCCATACATGAGCCCCGGGACGTTTTGCAAGTGCTCCGCCCAGGGGCGAGTCCCAAAAATGCCGTTTAAAACACTGCTCGTGACAGTACTCCAAACATGATATATATGACAAACAAATAGCCCGAAAAGTTGACCGCTTTGCAAGACTTATAATTTTGTAAAGGATGAAGGAACTGCAGATAATGTTTGTATACATAGAAGCAATTTAACTTAATTTGGAAACAGCTCAGTAGCCGATTTTTCATCAAGAATGTGATATGATTTATCACAAATCAAACTGAAAAATCACCACAATGAAAACTCCGTATCACATATCATAAATCTGTTCAAAGAAAAGAAGGATATATACTGTAATGGTAAAGATAATATTTCTGTTTAAGGTAATTAGTTTGCCAACTATTTGGTGTTTCCTACCCAATTGGTTGGGTGCTTCAGTCTTCATGTAAAGAGAATTAAGAATTTTGTGTACGAAAGTAAAGTCGCTTATCTAACAAACACTATTTGTCCAGTTAAGTGCTCCTGTAAAATGGGGCTTTTGCATCTATATCCGCTTTTTGCATTACGTTTTAACTTATATTCGCTTTGCAAAAAAAATTGCAAGCGTATCCACTTTTCGATAAACTTCAGGCATACGGGCCTGAAGTAGCAAAGGCAATCACACAAAACTTCAGCATTCTAAGCGTTTTCAAAAACTTCAGCAGAAGTGCTGAAGTTATTTAGTTCATTTGTAAAAATTTCAGCACTAAATAAGCTGAAGTTTTGTCCTGGATTAATTAGTTTTGTCATAAAGCTTTTTCAATAACTTCAGCAGAAGATGCTGAAGTTATTTAGTTCATTTGTAAAAACTTCAGCACTAAATAAGCTAAATTTTTGTCCTGGATTCATTAGTTTTGTCATAAAGCTTTTTAAAAAATTTCAGCAGAAGATGTTAAAATTATTTAGTTCGTTTTCAAAAACTTCAGCAGAAGATGTTGAAGTTATTTAGTTTGTTTTCAAAAACTTCAGCAGAAGATGCTGAAGCTATTAAGTTCATTTGTAAAAATTTCAGCAATAGATAAGCTGAAGTTTTGTGCTGGAGGCATTAGTTTTGCAATAAAGCTTTTTCAAAAACTTCAGCAGAAGATGCTGAAGTTATTTAGTTCATTTGTAAAAGTTTCAGCACTAAATAAGCTGAAGTTTTGTGCATGTATCAAGAAGGCGACGCCTGAAGTTGTAAAAATTAGGATATAAATTAAATAATTTTAAAAATATGGGTATAGATTAAATGGGGGCGACCAAATAGGGCGTCCCGCACTGTAAAATGGATCACATAAACTTTGGGTTGTGTTGGAGTTTGTTGGACCCAATACGTTGGGGTGTATTGCGTATTCACTTTGGGCCTAACTTTCACCTTTATCCGCAATTTAGTTCCTTCTTAAAATGGATGTATATGGGCTTTTTCATGAGACCCATTTCCTACAAAGTCATTTGAATGAGGGCTTCAGTCACATGAATCTTCCAACTCCAAATGTGCTATAGCCCATTGTGCCCATTTCTCAAAATTGGACCTCTACTGTGTTTCTATTCTAAAGTAAAGGTGTTAACCGGACGGGCTGGTCCGGATTGGACAAGAAGAAAAAAACAGCACGTTCGATTATTGTTCCGGGTTGTTAGCGGGCTAGGGGTTCAGGGCTGGTAGTGGGTTGGGTTTTTCCAGGTTTCGGCGGGCTTGTCCGGGTTCGCGCCGGACCTGGCCGATTTACTTATTTTGGGGTTGAAGTTTCTAATAAGTATCTAGGGTTTTTCTTACAAATTGTATATATTGCTTTTTAAAAGACTCTCACTCCATTATTAGTGCATTCAATTAAGGGATTCAATTATATCATTTCCTCTTTTTTTTCATCTCCTCTTCTCTCTCCTTTTTTTTTACATCAAAATCCCTTAATCTACGCCCAGAATCTCCATCTTCTTTCTTTCCACCATTACTGACAGCTTTATATTATTAAAAAATATGCTGAATTTTTATTATAATTGTATGATAACTGTATCGTAATTGTATTTGCATTGTATCAGATACATCAATGCCTAAAATATAAATGTATCATCTTGTATCACAATTATATCCAACTTGTATCCGGTATATTAATACCTAAAATAATACCTGATACAATACTAATAAATTAATATACAATTATCATATTTGTGATACAAACTGTGAAATTCGTCACGATAGCACAACTGCTCGTAGCAATATACAATGAATATACAATTATCATATATTTGTAATACTATTCTTGCAACAATTATGATACATATACAATTATAATACAATCGCGATACATTCTTACAAATTGTAACACAATTATGTTCTTCATCTTCTTCAAGTTTCAATCACAACTCTATACTAAAATTTAATATAACCGTATTATAATTGTATTAGTAAGTACTATTTTGGGTATTGATGTATCATATACAAGTCACATACAATAAAGATTTTAGAAAGAAAGAACAAGAATCAAAACTTACCCCCAACTTGATCCTACAGCAATATTTCGAATTTTGTCGTATTGTATCAGTAAAAATAGAGATTTTTGGTGGTTAGTAAGAAATAGAAAAATTGAATTTCATAAGCATTGGAAGAGGAAAAGAATCTGTATTTTTTTTTTTGGGAGGGGGGGAGGGGAGATAACTTTGGGTAAGCAAGACTTTGGTAAGCGAAATTTCTTAATATGGGTAAGAATAATTTTAAATTTTATGTTAATATGAGAAAAGATGCTTTTGTAATCCTTTGGAAAAGGAAAGAATTTTAAATGTAGGAGAAATTATTGGAAACGGAAGTTGAGTGTCATGTAACTGATAAGCTAGATTTAAGGGATCTTGAATTTTTTCTTTTTTATGATTTTGTATATAACTAGTAAATATAGATATACAAAGTAATTAATAAGGAACATAAATAAATGTGATAAATAAGTTTCTATTATAGTATAGCTAGGTAAGTAAAGGAAACTGAATGGAATTCATAACTGTCTCAATCTTATTTTTTCCGTTTTTCTTTTTATTGTCTGAATATTCAGGAGCTAAGACCATCTTTTTTGTTCAACCCAAGTGTTGGAGTTCCAGAGCACACTCTACCTTTGCTTCCTCATTCTTCTGTACCAAGAATGATCCAATTGAATCTAGAAAAAGCTCTTTTTGTTTTGTATATTTAGTTTTTCCTATTTAATGTTATTGATATTTAAGTTTTTGCAAACTTTTAAAGCTTAAAATAAGGCATAAAATTAAACTTTTAAAATTTAAAGTCTTAAATTTGAAATTAAAATTAAGTGGCTACATAAAATTGTTTAGTAAGACCAAATTAACTTGTCCAATACACTAACACATTAAGTTTAAACAAGTCTAACAAATTCAAAATAAAACAAATTGTTTCAAATCTACTTAAAATACGAATTGATGGAGGACACTCAAGACAACCCTCGATATGCCTCCTTAAACCAGTTTTGTCTTTTCCCTTTCGACGAACATTAAAGACTAGACCATAGTTCTTGCACTGAACTTTACGAACCTCTTCATTTTCTTCTACCACCTCAAAGTGTTCTCAAACATGTGAGCGCACTCTAGAAGCACGGGATATGATTTAATTTGAATCTAACAAAAATGGTAACCACACTTCACTTGATAATTGTAATATTGTAGTGGCTACCGTAAATAATTGATAAACTTGAAATATTAATAAATTGAGAACTTGAGAGCAATAAGCAATTCAATAATCAAAAGGGAATTGGGAGAGAATTAAAGTAGAAGAATAGAGCAAGTTGTGGAGAAAAAAAGAAGAAGAAGGGGGCTATTTATAATTATTAAAAGGCTAAGAATGTAATTTACCAATTATTAGGGGATAAGGGGCTATTTTAGTAAGAAGATAGGCCGAAATGGCTGAAAGTACAAAAAATGACCGTTGCCCAACTGTCATTTTTTATTTTGACAGTTGGCAACGGTCAGGATTCAAAAATAAAAAATAAAAAAATTACAACATAAACCGGGCTGGACCGGGCTAAAAGGGTTAGCGGGCTAACCGGGTTCGGGTTCGGGTTCGGGTGCACGGTTACCAAATTTTGTTCGTTCAACCCCGGCTCCCTGTCCAACCCTCCCCAGCCCGTCCCCACCCCCACCCCCTACAGTACCGGGCTGAACCGGGTTGCGAACGAGCCAGCTCGTTCCAATTAACAGGTATATTCTAAAGGAAATGAACTGTATTTAGCAAAAACCACATAATATAGCGGCTCTCAAAAATAATAACCAACAAAATAAGTATATATATAATATACATATTTTGCAAAGTTACCTAACGAATATAATTATTTTTAGCTGATCGGTCAAACGTGTAACTTGCCCTTTACTTGACTTGACTTAAAAAAATTCTTTAGCTTAGCTAACTGATAGGTATACAATGTTCAAATTGGAAAGAAATACTTTCTGGTCACTAATTTTTTAACTTGTAATATTATGACTAGTAACTGTGTTGTCTTCTGGGAGGCTGCTATGACTATGAGAACCTATTTTAAAGAAAATTAATATTATATCGTGCAAATGGAAAAGTTGCTATTTTAGTTGGACTTGATTGATAAATCATACTTTCATTCTTTTATTGCTTCTGAATACTCGAATTAGCCTCAGATATGTTATTATTACTTTTAACGCTACTTTTTAGGAGTTTGAATTAATTTTTAACTGTTAATAATGATTAATGACATATGAGTTTGACTCGAACTAGCGTAATATACAGTATATCATTATTCTTTTTTATATTATCCTCTGATTTAATTCTATAATCAATAGCACCAGTAACTGCTATGATTTACAGTCAATAGTTCTTAACCAACCCTCTCTTGATGGCGAATCTTGATTGACCGACACCAAAAAAGATATGCTTATGACTAAAAACTATCCGGAACGGAGCCTAATCGATTTGAATCGGTCAGTCGAACAAGCCTAGTTCTTGTTTGTTTTCCTTAGCGGTATACTATACCTTTTTTCTTTTTCTTTTTCTCAAAACCCAAGTCAATAGGGAATCATGCCTACGGACACATATACTTTCTAAGACCTCCCAACTATATTTGAAAATGAATTGGTTATCCACATTCCTTGCTTGAACCTTCTAGACCGAACTCCCGCCGCTGACAGATGTCCCATGTCATCTTTCGCGAACAGTTATGCCTGAGTAAAAGAGAAAAAAAGACCGGTCACATAAAGATAAAACAGACAAAAACAAGCGAAACGAAGCGGAGAGAAGAGGAAGGAGGGTAAGCTCCTTTTTCAGCTGGTGCGCAGGAGCACACTTTCGTTTAATTTTTCGGTGTTTTCCTATATCAAGTTGAGTCAACCAAAATAAATAGTTGAAAGTCGGAAAAGATTGTAAATGTCAACAGCTTAAAGTCATAAGCTGACCGGTCAACAAAAAAAGGACCTTCCATTCCCTCTTGCTACGTTTAGTTGGAAACTTCCAAGCCATGATAACCACTCTAATTTTTTATTTTGTTTTTGTGGTGTCTAAACCAGTTTGGATGCATATATAGTTTTGGAGCGAAGAAGCTTTCCTCTCTTAAAAATTTGTTCCAAAATATTAACGTTTTTTATTGTGTTTGGTTATGTTGTATAAGTTAATCAACTCTTAATTAATAATATTTCGATCTAAATAACAAAGTTAGAAATAGAACCAAAAACAACACATATTATATTGCGATTACTCAAATCTTAACTTCCCTTTGTTTTCCATTAGTGGTATTCAAACTATAATGATGTATTGATGTATTTATAGATAATTAGTAGGATTTGAGTGAAAATTACTTAATATTAGGAAGATTAAGCTTTTACAGGCCACCATTTAGGCATGTTCATGGATCGGATCGGATAGAATTTAGTACTTTTCAGATTATAATTTTGGATTTCGGATTTTGTAAATTGCAATTTGAATCTGAACCATATTAAACTTGGATTGAATTGGATTTTGATATTTGGATCGGAAAAATATTCCGGATTTCTGTTCGAATTATATGCCATTTTAACATGCTAAAATAAATAATTTTAATATGCTATCTCCTACCATTTTCGGTAGCAAAACTCATTCATTTTCATATCATTTACTTTTAATATTCAAAGAAAAGAAAAGGCAAAAACAGTGAAAGAAATAACAAAGAAACCTTAAAAATTTTAAAAGAGCACTCCTCACTTTTATATGTAAAATATAAATTTTGATTTTCGGATCGGTTGGATGTAAATTGAGCCAAATGGCATCCGATCCGATATTCAAAATAATTAAATTAAAAATCAGAAATCCGATCTAAAGAGCTAAAATCCAATCCAAATAATACTAATGTTTCGAATTTTCGGGTTGACTAAAAAACGCACAACCCTACCTTACATCATCACTAAGATTTTGTTTTATCTTTTTTTCTCACGGTAGTATAGCGGCTAACCTCTATGCTGAGGCGGATGCAGATTTTAAGTTCTATGTTCAATCTTTATAATTTTTAGCATTGCATCTGTATATTTTTAAAATTACGTTTATATTTACTATTTCTACACTTTTAATAGACTTTTTCACATAATTTTATACTATGCGTCAAAAGTACAAAATTCAAATGAACCTAGTATCTCAAGACTATATACATATGTGTTTTACCAAAAAAGTGTTAAACTCTTTTTGTCAAACTGATTAATGAGAAAATAGATGGTGAATCCTAGTTAAATATAATAACTACTAGATCTGCAGTTTAGATATATTAATGAAGTAGGGCCACATTAATGAATGCCAACTAAAAATGCTCAATGATTGTCAATGAATGTAGCAATGAAAGTATGCAATAAATGTAGATAATAACAATAAATTTAATAAAAAGGAATTTGTCACCCAAATGTTAGATGACTTGGATGATTCTCCTTTCTGACAACAACGTGAGATAATTGAACACGAAGGTGGACAAGGAATCCTTGGATCTTGTGAATAAAAGATGTATATTGAGCTACGGAATCAGTGGACAAGACAAGCTTTTGTATATTCTTTATACTCAACCCTTTACAATATGTTCTTATCAGAAAAATGAAGATCCCCTTTTTGTTCCTTATCTCTTCCTATTTATAGGGGATATTTCTAACAAACCCTAAAAAACTCATTCTAACTGTTGTTGTTATTCGCTCTCTGCACGACCTTGGCGCTAGTCCTTCTTTAGGAAACTCTTCGCCACTGAGTTGTGGTCGGCTTCGACCTCGACATCATCTCGTCCATTTGCAATCATTAAGTTCAGCCCAAATTTGACCAATAAAGTTAGTCCCTCCGCTTGTTGAGGTCGTCCTCATGGATGTTCTCGATGAGCGGATTCTGTCTGCAACCGGTCAAAGGAAATTTGGTTGTGATGACTGAATCGAACCGGCCGAGGTTGAACTCGTGACGGTCGCCTACAGGGCTGTGGTTGGCACGACTTGACGTAGGATGCTGTCATGGCCACGCGCGTCATCATTACGGGTCTTCCAATGCAATGTGTCGCTTCCCGTGCCTCTATTGCTTCGATTTTGGCGCCATTGACGGCTCCTTGCCTCAATTTAGGCGCCACCATACCCTATAAATAGAGGTGGGGGTTTCATTACCAAAACGTTAGCATTTCATGTTCTATATGCTCTTTGTTCATCCTTAAGCTTCTTCTCCGATCTTCTGTTTTTGATTTTCTATAACTCTTTTAGTTTTAGCTCCTGATTTCTTTTCCGGTTGCTACTTTCTTTTTTCGGCCTCATCGTACACACTTTGTTACGAAAAATGTCAAATTCTCCTCATACTTCTGACAGGGTTTCCGATGCCACCCTGTTATCGGTAGTCATTCCTTCCGACGGTGGTGAACCCATGGTCGAGGAAGATGAGAGCTTCCCCACTGTGGAAGAGGTGGTTCCCCGGAACCCTTTGGTCAGAAACGACTTCCCAAAGAACCTATCCATGCTCATGCTCAGGTACTTTCCGAAATGGGACCGAGTCAAATAGCCGCCCTCCAGTCTAAATTCGATATCCCTTCTCACGTCAATATTGTTCCAGCGGGGAGCGACATAATACAAGTTCACATGCCTGGGTATTTCGCTTTCTACATCTACCCGTTCTTGGTGGGTTATTCTTTTCCTCTACCTCCATTAGCGAAGGAGTTCTGCCGTTATTACGGCGTCTGCCCGGCGCAACTCTCCCCTACTTATATAAGGTTTTTCTGATGCTGGCGAAGTTCGCAGAGTTGGCCGGCTGCGAGGTCTCTATCTGGCATCTGCTGCATCTCTTCTCGCCCAGTTTCCATGTTGATTCATCTCCGGCATCGGGGACCAAAGGATTGGTGGACGGGGTGGATGATAAGGCGAACCGACAGTTATGGTTTAAATACTTATTCGTCAGAACCGAGCACTTAGTGGAAGATCCGACCGAGTTTCCCGAGAAATGGAACTTCAATCGTAAGGGCCTATTATCACTTTCCATATGTTGCTTATCATCTCTTTTTTCTTTTCTTCTTCTTTTTTTTGTTCTCGACTCACTCATGGCATTTCTTCTTCCAGCTGAGAGGCTTCCACCTTCCCTCGTCTTTGATATTGAAGATTGGGTAACTCGCGTTTTACCCCATACTGTGGGAATCCGCGACTGGGCATCCTTCCACAAGTGGTTCAGCCATAAGACCTCGTCCAGTAAATTTTATTTTTACTTTATAACCTGTCGCCGTTAACTACCGTCCTTTAATGTGATTTTCTTTTAGTGCTAGGCTGGCGAACTTCCAAGAAAGAGAAGGCTCCGATTCTTGCATTTCGCCAGGCACTCGCCTTGGCCGGAAGCAATTCGTACTTGCCGATTCTGTACGAGGGGATCAGACTCGAGCTCCGTTATTGGGGGATTCTGCCCCTCGAGTTGTTGTTGTGTCGGATGAGATCTCTTCTCAGCCCATCTTGCACCTAGTCGACGAGTCATCTCATGGCGAGGAGGAGGCATCGCCGAGGAAGAGACGAAGGGTGGAGACAGGGAAAGATGATGTTTCTGAAGCTGAGCCGGAAGGGCTCATCGCCCTGGAAGCGGAGTCGGCGCCTTTGCTAAACATCGATCTTGCTCCTGCTTCGGATGGCGTCATGGAAGAGAGGCCATCCGAGATCAAGGGGGTCCGTGCCAGAGGGGATCCTGCACGAGCTATCGAGGTTGGCTCATCATCAGAGGTCGGGAAAGATAAAGTCGTTCCCATGTTAAACGATGAATCTGGCTCCGACATCGACCCTGAGGAGGTACAGGCCTTCGAGGGGAGGGTTACTCGTGTGGAGATAAGGATGGAGGGCCCTAATCGACACATAGTCATCCCTGTGAACTATATCCTCTTGGTCGACTCAGAACGGGTGGCGCCGTCCTTTTCTCCTTTGTGTGCGGAAGCCGAGAATAGGACGTTACAGACGCTGAGTGATGTGGACCTGTCTCTAGTTATATCGGGCATGGCCTTGCGAGTAAGTTTCACTTCGCTCCCGCTACATTTGTTCATTTCACATGTGCCATTTTTAATCTTGCTGACTTGTTTTCTTTTGTATGTTAGACTCTCATCTTGGAGATTGAGCGTGACCGGCGAGAGGAGAAAAGGAAAGCTCTCTTCAAGAGGATGGAATCCAAGTATAGAGAGTACCGCTCCAAGCATCGAATGCTTGTCAAAATCATTGGCGAGGACGACCAATTTCAGGCATTTCGCGATGAGATTAAGCAGAAGGATGAGGAGATTATGAGGGCCATCGGCCGATGTAACGTGTTGGAGGGGACGCTGAGGTCCAAGGAGGATGAGCTCGAGGTGAGCAAGGGGTGATGGCTGAGAATGCGTACCTCCAGGCGTAGGTGGCGTCCTTAAAGGTCGAACTTGAGCAAAGCGAGGCTAGGGTCGACAACTTGAGGATAGAGTTAAGCGCTAGGGTCGAAGAGCTGAACCTAGCTGAAAGAATCAGGATAACCGATGTGGCGGAAGCAAGACCCTTAGAGGGTACCCTACGTGTTTGTAGGTTTGAGTGAGCTAGTGAAACGGATACTTCGGCGCTCAAGGTGGCAAGGTTGGAAGAACGGATTGAGGGTTTGGAGGTAGAGTTGTCTGGGCTGAAAGAGGAGGTCGTCACCTTAAGGTCCGAGAAGGAGCAACAACAGGCCCAGCTGTCTACTTCTCGTACTTCTGCCGATCCTAGTGTGTCACGAGAGTTGTATGAGATGTGGGTTCACGCTGAGGCCTAACTTGCCGTATATAGGTCTTTGAAGGAGGCTGGAAAAGTTTCCAAGGCGAGTTTGAGGATGTTCGTGTCAAGGCACGCGTAGCTCATGAAGCCTGCGGTTACGACCCTGGTACGCCCGACGGGGATGATGATGAATACGCCTTGGATGCGCTTGCCTCCGACCCTTGATATGATAATGAGTATGTTGGTGATGCTGATGGGGATGATGCATCGTGAAGCCTTTGTACTTGTTTTTTTTGTTTTGCTATTTTTTGTGAGGGTGTCTCTCAAGCCCTTTGTAAAATGTATTGGAGTTGAACAATTGAAATGGAACAATTGTCTTTTTGCTAGTGTATTTTCGAATTTTCTTTTCTTTTTCTGTTGGTGTCTTCTTTTGTGAGTAAGTCCTTGTCTTTCGGTCAATTGGACGTAAAGTTGATTTGGACGAAGTGTAGATTGATTCGAACGAGGTCGAATGTAGATCGATTCGAGTTCCAATGTGGACTTGAGAATAATTCGAGCAAGGTTAAATCTTAGATAATTCGAGCGAGGTCGAATGTGAGTCAATTCGAGCGAGGTCGAATGTGAGTCAATTCGAGCGAGGTCGAATGTAAGTTAATTCGAGCGAGGTCGAATGTAAGTTGATTCGAGCGAGGCCGAATGTAAGTTGATTCGATATAGGTCGAATGTAAGTTAATTCGAGCGAGGTCGAATGTAAGTTAATTCGAGCGAGGTCGAATGGATTCAAACAAGGTCGAATGTATATTCTCTGTGTTGGTGTGATTGTGCAAATTCGGTGGAGTTGTGTAAGAATGCCGCACACTGCTTTGTTTATTCATTCATTGAAGAATATTACATGTTTTTGTTTGCCTCATACATTCATTTGAGAAGTCCCAGTATATCTAGTCCCTTCATCTATGGGCCTGGAGAAGTAGTCGATAGGCGGAGCGGTGAATTCAAAACCTAAACTTCGAGACACCCTCTTCGTCGCCTCATTAAAAAACTCCCCGATAAAACCCAATTGAGAAAAAACTCAGGTGAGGGAAAAAGAGTACAACTTGGAGGACGTCTTCAGAATTTGAAGTATTTGAGGTATGCGACGTTCCAATTGTTGTTAGTAGGTTTCCCTCCATTTTTTCTAGTTGGAATGACCCTTTGTTTGCTGCCGCCGTGATTTTGTATGGTCCCTCCCAATTGGTTACTAGTTTACCTTCCCTTGGATCTTTTCTTGCTTGTGTTTTGGCCTTGAGTACATAGTCTCCGACCTTAAATGGACTTACTTTGGCCTTTATGTTGTAGTATCGATCTACTTGCTATTTTTGAGCTATCATTCTTATGTAGGCCATGTCTCTTCGCTCGTCTGCTTCGTCAAGGTCTTGCTTTCTGTTCTCGTCGTTGCTTGGTCCGCTCTCGTTGGAGTATCTCAACTTTGTTCTCCGACTTCGATTGGTATCACTATGTCAGTCCCATAGACTAGTGAATATGGAGTTTCTCCCGTGCTCATTTTTTGCATTGTGTGGTATGCCCATAGCACTTCTGGTAGTAGTTCCGGTCACAGTCCCTTGGCGTCTTCGAGCTTCTTCTTCATGATGTTCAGTATTGTTTTGTTGGAGGATTCTGCTTGACCGTTGCCTGCAGGATGATATGGCATGGAGAGTATTCGCTTGATGTGCCATTTCTCGAAGAATTCGACGGTCTTTTTCCCTATGAACTGGGATCTGTTGTCACAATTGAATTCTTTGGGGATGCAGAAGCGGCATATGATGTTCCCCCATATGAATATGATAACTTCCTGTTCGCGTATTTGGGCGAATGTACCTGCTTCTACCATCGAGGACGAATGTTCCAAAGGGGGGAATGATGTTACGCCCCACAATATTACGCCAATATTACGTCCCGCAGTACTACATTACAATGATGTTACGCTTCACAATATTAAATTACGACGATGTTGCACCATGTAGTATTGTACGTTGAATTTGTCGTAAGGTAATTGACATCAGCCCAAGGAAAAGATTATAAGGATTATGCTATTTCAAACAAGTGATGAGTAAATTCGTGAAGGTGAGAGGGGAAGCAAGTCAAAGAAAATGAATTTTTATCCAAGTTTGGCATGTCGGGATAAAATATGGGCCAAGCGTTAATATCCGATATTTATGGACTAATACCATACAAGGTATCATATTACCATGATAGTAAGGGTATTAAAAATAAGTAGAATTTTAAGCAATTTGAGACCATTCTTAATTATGCGGGTAATTGATTAATTATCGAGTAGCGAAATATTACCTAATTAAATAATTAATTATTGGATAGAATTAAAAAAACCTCCCCCACCCATGTGGCGGCAAGTCATCACCCAAACTAAATGACTCGTTAGCCATATTGGGTTAGGTGGCAACTAGTTAAAGTATAAACCTTGAAATTCAAAACAAGGCAACATAACCTTCAACAAATTAAAGATTCATATCCATCATTTGAGGGAATAAAAAAGGGCTCTTCTGGAGACCATTTGAAGCCAGCAACAACGTAACATAAAGCCAACGCTGAAAGCAAAATTGAAGTTAACATAGAAGGGTACGGATCTTTAATAGATCGAACAGAGATTTTGCGATTCTAACGGAGTATGGTGCAACCTTTTCCAAGAACATCATACAGATTTTTCGCTACTCTAGGTATGTTAAGGCTAAGCCCTTTCTTCATTTAGGCATGGTCTCGTAATTACACGAGTTTGATAATGAGGCATAAAGAAAAACTCGTATCCCGGAATTTACGTATATTTTTCTAATCTTGTAAGTTACAATATTCTCCTTATCGAGACTTCATATTCAATTGAGTAGTTCTTTTTTTTTCAGTCATGAGAGAAGAGAATCTATATATACAGTATTACAATATTTTCATTACCATCGAACTATAATCGATGGGCAGGCCCCTATTGGGCAACCTCTGATCAGATGGTAAGTTATATATCGAGCCTACTGTGGTCGAGCACCTATGAGCGAGCCCAGTTGGTCAAGATACAGAGCCTAGTATGGTCGAGCTCCTATTAGCGAGCCTACTACGGCAGAGCAGTTATATATAATTTATATACCGAGCCTTATAAGGCCGGACAACTATTTTACTTATTATATTAAGAGAGTTGAGTCAGTATCAGCAGGTAAGCATATCTTCAGATTATCTTTGACTTCCAGTTGTTTTCAGTTGTTATATTATCAGTTCAATTCAGCTTTCAGTATATTGCCTTACATACTCGGTACATTATTTCCTATTGACGCCCCTTTTCTGGGGGCGCTGCATTTCGTGCAGGTTCAGACAGACAGACGGGTAGACCTCCTCATTAGGTGTTGCCCGAGTTCATGTTGATCGGTAAGCTTCATACCCTTCAAAGTTGCCGGGTCTAGAGCTTTATGAACATACTGTGGCCCTATTCCGATCACAGTATATCCATCAGTAGAGGCTTGTAGACATATCCTGTCAGTTAGTGCAGTATGTTGGGCTTGTAGGACTTTATGTATATTTTGTTGGTTTTCCAGTTGTAGTAGTTATGACGGCCTTGTCGGCCCAGCATTATATTAATGTTTAGTCAGCATTTGCAATTGTCTTGCAATGTGGCCCATGGCCAAAGTTTGACATTATATGTTCAGCGTCCCTTAGTCGCAAGTTGGTACACAAGGATAGGTGAGGCACCGGGTGCCGGTCTCGCCCCCCATCGTGACAGAAGTGGTATTAGAGCAATTATGTCCTAGGGAGACTACAATTTGTGTCTAGTAGAGTCTTGTTTATGGGTGTATCGTGCACCACACTTATAAGTAGGAGGCTATAGGGCATTTAGGACTGTCACTCTTTCTTCTTACTCTAGATCGTGTTGTAGAGCTCAGTTGTAAGAATTCAAACTATTAAACTCGATTTTATTCATAATAAAGAGATACCTACATCCAAAAAGACGGTTGGTAAGAGATATGGCTATGGAAGTGTTGAGACAAAGAACTCGACTTTGTATCATGCTTATGATAAGTAAATGTGAGGTTTTCAGCAGATCATGTGGGTACTGAAAGGTGTAAGCTTCTTGATAAGGATTCCTAAGGTAAAAATATCTCTCCACTCTTATGGTAAAAAGCAATGAAAAAAATAGAAGATACAAGTTTCGGAAGAAAAAAAACAAGGTAAAGAAGGGCACGAGGTACCTAATTAGTGGAGATGAACATTATCTCCAATTAAGGAAGAGAGATATAAGAATTTGAGTTACCTTCATCAATAACAGAGGTATGTACAATTAGCCGCACCCGTCTCAGTTATGCCCTATGGGGAGCTAACAAATACGGTTTAAGAGAAGGACATAATATCACGATTCGGCTGGGGTTAGAATGACCCAAAATAGTGGATGAATTATTTGTGTTAGTTGACATTGCTGAAGGATATTGAAAATGTGCTAATAAATCTCCTTATGAGACACCCAGATAGTGCACTCTAAAATAGTACAGCTAGATATGAGTACTACAAATATAGAAACTGGAAACCTTGAAGGGATAAATATTACCTTAGTGTGGCTCTCATCCCTAGTAGAGGGAGAATGTTAGTCAGCCCGAAGAGCCAGTAGATGGAGCAAGGGGAGGTAAAAGCGAAAGAATGTCTTGTTAAAGTTTTCAAAATAAAGTAATAGATAGAAATATTAGCAGGGAAGTACGAAGAGAGATAATGAAGCATTATGAGCAAGATGTGATACATGGATGGCAACGGTAGAGTGTTACAGAATCTATAGTCAAATGAAGAAAGAGACGATATGTGATGGGCCTTAAGACAACAAAAGAGTATAGGACATACGGTCACATCCTCATTTTGAGAAATAAGTTTGCGACTCTAACGAGATTAACATAAGGAAAAGTTAGACCCTAGAGTAATAGAAATCAATATGGACTGGTGAACAAGATAAACTAAACATGAATTAGGAACTGAGTGATTTGATAATAGTCAGCATCATGAGAATTTCAGATTGCATTCCAGCAATAATAGAATGGACAACAGAAGAAGATCCATGATGAATTCAGAGAATGGTCATTCAGGGAGACGTTTCCCTAAAGCAAGCAATATGAGAAAAGTTAAGCTTAAGGGACTGTATGTGCCAGTTACACTAAGTGTCACCATCGCGAGTGAGGAATTTGGTTATCCTTGGTACAGAAGGATTACCGCAAGGCGAGTAAGGGTCATTGATGTTGTGAAAGGACGCCAAAAATGAAGAGAAAAAACATCTATAGGCAGGTCGTCATAGCTCCAAGTCTTAGTACTCCCCTAAGGGGGGGGGGGGGG
>ML283169.1:90482-122141 GCA_005239495.1 Nicotiana undulata
ATAAAGAAAGAATGCGATAAAAATGAGAAAGGGATGAGATTGCACTTATCCAAATGTTACATATATGCTATGATTCCAGAACGTTGTGTAAGCACGACGTCAAAAAAAGAAGAAGTAAAGGTTCCTGCCCGGGATGTTATTGATAGATAAGGATCCAATACGTGAGGTAAGTTAAGACAAGGAAATAACCCAAGAAAGATTACGTTGAATATGGATATGAGAATGGGCCGACGAAAAGTTGGTAGTCAATTTAGGAAGAGCCTAGTCATGACTAGACAAGAAGTTATAGACAAATCAGCAGATCATGCAAGATAAATGTAGTAAACCCCAACATGGAGAATTCAGCATCACAGTAATGTCATTATAATACTTGAGATATATTCAAATAGGAGTCGGGGTAGTTAAAGGTACCGTATAAGTGTTACGGGGATAAAAGGAAGTGCCATTGGGAAGGCAGTCAAAATATCAGTTCAGAAGCAACCTTACAAGCACAAGGGCACAGAGGTAAGAAACTACGGATGATTGTAGGCAAGGAAGGACATCAAAAGGTCCGTAATAAGCTCACAGCTTTACGAGAGTCAAGGGTTCTCCCTAAGTACTACAATGAAATACTAGCTGAGGAAATAAGGAAGAAGGCTTCAACCTAAGCACAACGACCTAAAGAGGAAATGGACGTATAACAACAGTCTCACAACAACATTGTAAGCACTCCAAAGGAAAGTGGCACCTACCGTGGCTAATAAATAGGAAGTAAAATTAAAAGTAATATTCGAGATCGTATGAGTTGCACGAAAACTTTGGCATGTGTGGCACTAAGATAAGCTAAGTATGGGCGCAACAAGGGGCAGGAAGATCAGGAAAAGTAATAGCTTACGTTGAAAAAAAGAAACTAAGATGGAACGAAAGAAATTATTCGATCAATGATCCAGAGTTGATTACGTTATGAACGCACTTAAGGGTTCGGAGTTTTATACATGCAGCATATACAGCCGTAGAAGATTCTGGTATACGTTAAAAGAAAGAATTGAGTCTAGGTCATAAACAAAGGATTAAATTGTTAAAAGAATTATATCATGGATATTCCATAGCTCCATGAAAGGCTAAAAGTAATAACTAACACCATGAGCCGCAGATCGGCAGATAGATTAAGCCTACATAAAGGTTGATCAGAGGAAAAAGGAAGCTACAGAGTTACATCAACTAAGTAAATCAGGAGTTTGATTATTGAACCCAGAAAATTATGAACATAGTGATTGAGAAAATGGTAGAGTCACTCTTAATATCAAAGGTCCAGTTAGAAGAATACCAGCCTCATAAGAAGTCAGTATAAAGTTCTCATCGAATTATGTAAAAAGGTGCAAGTATTATAATAGAAGTTCAAGTTGCGGATGTGAATTATACCCATACGGAAGGGAAGTCATGAAGGAGATAAAAGATGTGATGTGAGACTTTAAATTAAGTAAGGTAAAGGTGAACGACGTACGAGATACTCAAATACAGAAGGTTATGAATAGTCCATACTTCAGATAAAAGGCTAGAAGCGCGGGGATTCAATTTCCAGGAATGATAGCGGCATCGTCAGTGGCATATCTTACAGCCTATGGTTTCTAGTATAGAGGGGTCTAGTTAAGAACGTAAAAGAAGAGTTAGAGACGATGTGATGTCTCACTTGATGTCCAGGATAACACAAGGAAATCTATGGTGCAAGAAGTTGAAGGAAGGTTGCGAGTAGTATAAATAGATAAGTAAGGACCGCAAGCTAAAGTATGGCAGAGCGACAAGGTTTTAGAAAGACAAGAGTAAGGATAAGAATAAGATAAGTGAGAAGGTGACAAAAATTAAGTCATCGGGATTAAGCCCGTGAAAACAAAGGAGCTGATGGTTCCTCTAAGTTATAGAAAGCTCAATATAGCCTTAATGAACTCAAAGGAGTCTAAGACTAGTAGCATTTAGAAGATATGGGATGCGGCACTGGTAGTAGAATGAGGGTGTAATTGTGATAAATAAAGGATGACGTTTGGGCCTTCGCTTAAGTAATGATTTGAAGAAGAAAAAAAAAGGGGGAAGAGGATTTCATGAATTGTAAGGGACTAAAATGCCCATATAAGGTGAGTCACATTGGGATGCTATAAAGTGCGGTTATGAAAGTATAGTATCACCCCTAGGTGGATCAATCTAATTACTCCAGATGTCCCCGATGAGACGCGAGCCCTAGCGACGGTGTTACATAAAATATCAAGTTATCATTGGTAGATGATGAATAAACATTAAGGTAAATCAACAACAGATGGATAAAGGTTCAACAGTATGAGATGAGATTAGACCACCAGTATTAAGGATAAACAACGAGAGTAACCTGGAGTTGGTTGAGACCTCAGTAACGATAAATTGAAGTAAGAATTATGGTATAATATGACCTACTGTATTGGTAAAAAAGAGCTTCACATGTGTATTAATTCTTGATGACTCAGCAGTCTATGTGGAGCAATGAAAACACGACAACTTGACAGGACTCTATGAAGAGGTACGAGGCAAAGAGGCACGACATAGCATACCCCCGGGATAATTAGTTACGGAATCTCAACCTGATTGAGAAGATGAAGAGACACGGTTAGAATGAATCCGGGCAGAACAAAGGGCAGATTCACAAATCTTCAATTAATGAGCCACACGTTACAAAACCTTCACGCAACAGTTACGGTTACTCATTGTAACGTTACATTAATGTCATAATTAGTCATTAATGCTCAACCACTGAAAAGGGTAGACGTTATATTAAGAAATTCCCTATATAAGGGAGGAAAATATAACTTGTAAGACATATTTGAACTACTATTGCAATCCATTTCACTTTTCGTGCATCTTATTGTTTTCCATTTATGTATTAACTTACAATTATCAGTTTTACCTTGGTTATCAGAAACCCGTATTCTTCCTAAAAATAGCTTTGGTCAAAGGATCTAATTCTTTGGTTAAACAAATTAGTTCCGCTACCGGGAATCTGATAATCTCTGTTTACTTTCCAAGCAATATCCTCTGAACTATGTCGAACCCCAACGACAATAAACAACAAAGGGATGGCACTCCATCACCTTCAGGAACCCCATAAGGTTCAAGGGAGCAATCCCTAGAAATATCCAACAACAATAATAATTATAATGATCAAACAGTAGAACAAGATCAGGTGAAGCAAATGATTGCAGAGTATGTAAGCCAGGCTTTGCAAGAATTTGCGAGGGGACTACCGGCCGCACCACTTACACCACCTCCCAACAACACCGTCACCGTGGAAAATCCTCAGTCCAGGTTGGAAAAATCAGGAAGGGGGGATACTCCTAACGAATCTCTCGAAGCGAGACCATGTATGTCTAATAACTCTGAATTACAATCTTTATTACTAACCTTGCAGAAACAGGTGAAGGAACAAAACGATCGAATCGAACAAATTCCTGGAGTTCCACCTGTTATCAAAGGCATTGACGTTGATAAATATTCTCAACAACCTTGGAAACCAAGTGCAGCACCCCTGCCTATTCCCAATAAATTCAAAATGCCTGATATTCCTAAGTACGACGGGACAACTGACCCACGCGACCATGTGACTGCTTTTACCACGGAGTGAAGGGAAACGACTTAACAAAACAAGAAATTGAGTTAGTCTTAGTCAAAAAGTTTGGAGAAACACTTACCAAAGGAAAGTTAACCTGGTATTCTCTTCTTCGTGAAAACTCTATTGATTCTTTTGCTGACTTGCAGATTCTTTCATAAAAGCGCATTCCGATGCGCAAAAAGTTGAAAACAGAATGGAGGACATATTTAAAATAAAACAAGGAGACACGGAGCTGCTTCGTGAATTTGTAGACAGGTTTCAACGAGAAAGAATGTTGCTACCAAGGGTGCCTGATAATTGGGCAGCCATTGCATTTGCAAGCAATTTAAATGACAAGAGCTCAGAAGCCACGAGAAGACTCAAGGAAAGCTTGAGAGAATTTCCAGCTACGACATGGAATGACGTTTATAACAGGTACAACACCAAGCTTTGTATAGAAGAAGATACCATTTCTCGTTCAAAAGATGAAGATCATATCAGTTCCAGACGTTCCGAATCAGACAGAAGATCAGGTAAGAATAAGTACGATCCTTATATGGGACCTTCAGGACGAGAAACTCATCCCAGGTTCGAAAATACTCGGTCAGAATATAGACCATCAAATAGAGATACCGGCTCATCCTCATCAAGGTCCAGAAAGGATCGGGATGAATGAAATAGAGGTAATACAAGAATTGGAGACCACACCTTCAATGTAAGTACTTCTGAACTAATTTCGGTATTGAGAAATATAGGTGATAAATTTCGATGGCCCAAAGAAATGAGGTCGAACCCAAATAAAAGGAACCTAGATTTCTGGTGTGAATTCCATAATGATCATGGACATAGAACGGCAGATTGCAGATTTTTGCAAGGTGAGGTCGAATAATTATTAAAACAGGGCTACCTAACAGAATTGTTTAGTGAAAAAGGTAAGCAGACATACATGAAGAACATGCAGGAGCCTCCAAAACCACCATCTCCAAAACGAACCGTCAACGTGATCCACGAAGGTGAGGAAGTAAACAGAGTGGTCTACAAAAGAACCACAAAGTTCACAGTTACACACGAGACGATACAGCTCTTATTAGTTTAATAGTTTACCCAAGAGTTACTCAATGAATCGGTTGATTGCGAATTCGTGAAGATTTGGAAGCAGACAATATATCCTTCGATGATGAGGATATCAACGAATTAGTGCTCCCTCACAACGACGCTCTGGTAATATCCTTACTTATTTATGACACTAACGTAAAAAGAGTGTTGATTGATCCAGATAGTTCGGTCAACATCATTTTGCTAAGAGTCATGGAAGAAATGCTATTGGGGAATCAAGTAATCCCAAAATCACGAGCCATATCAGGATTTGATAACTCTACGGTTATAACGAAAGGGGAAATTGAACTTAGCACTTATGTTGAGGGAGTAATCAAAAGTACCAAGTTCCAAGTCATCGATACTGACATGGCCTATAACGTAATCATGGGAAGGCCATGGATCCATGACATGAAAGAAATACCGTCCACCTTGCATCAGGTAATTAAATTCCCTTCCGAATGGGGAATTCAACAAATTAAAGGAGATCAGCAAACCTCAAAGAATATAAACTCCGTGGTACTCTACAACAAAAAAGAAACGGAAGGATCAAAAGGTAAGGAAATTTCCCAGGAAGAAATTGGTGCCCGAACAGGTAAGGAAGAAATCATTGTTCAAACAGGTATGGAAGAAAATATTACTCAAACAGGTATTGAAGAAGATAGCCACGAGATGGTGAATCAAGTCACCACAGAAGATGTATCAAATCATACAGACGTAGATTCCAGAACTGACGTCATTCAAGAGCCAGAGGGAGACGAACACATAAAAACAACCACGGAAGAACTCGAAGTTGTTCCATTGTTCGAACAAAAGCCTAAACAAAAAGTTCACATAGGCACGAGGCTAAGCCCAAACCGAAGAGGTGAGTTAATTGATTATTTAAAAGCTAACACAGATTGCTTTGCATGGTCCTATTCAGACATGACAGGTATCCCGCCAGAAGTGATGACTCATAAGCTAAATGAAGATCCATCCTTCGTACCTATCAAGCAAAAGAAGAGAAAGCAAGGACCATTCAATAACCAAGTTATTGACGAAGAGGTACATAAACTCTTGAAAATCGGTTCAATACGTGAGGTAAAAAACCCTAATTGGTTAGCTAATACTGTGGTGGTGCCTAAAAAGAATGGTAAATGGACAATATGCGTAGATTACGCAGAATTAAATAAAGCATGCCCTAAAGATTCATTTCCATTACCACACATAGATCAAATGATTGATGCCACTGCAGGTCATGAATTGTTAAGCTTTCTAGATGCGTATTCTGGTTATAATCAGATAAAAATGGATCCCTCAGACGAGGAAAAAACTTCCTTTATTACAAACAGGGGGACTTACTGTTATAAAGTCATGCCATTTGGCCTGAAAAATATTGGAGCCACATATCAAAGGCTAGTGACCAAGATGTTCCAGTAACACTTGGGAAAGATGATGGAGGTTTACATCAATGACATGCTGGTGAAATCGACACATGCGGAAGATCATTTCCAGCACCTTTCCATTACCTTTGAAATTTTACACAGGTATAATATGAAATTGAATCCAGAAAAATGCGCCTTTGGCGTAGAATCAGGTAAGTTTTTGGGTTTCCTTGTATCAAATAGGGGAATAGAGGTAAATCCTGCTCAAATTATAGCTATAGAGGAAATACCTAATATACTTACGAACAAGAAGGAAGTTCAAAGACTAACAGGCAGAATTGCAACCTTAGGAAGATTTATTTCCAGGTCATCGGAGAAGAGTTTTAAATTCTTTTCAGTTCTTAAAAAGCAGAATCAATTCGAATGGACCGAGGAATGTCAACAAGCTCTCAAAGATCTGAAGGCTTATCTATCAAAACCCCCGTTGCTATCAAAGCCAAAGGAGGGGGAGAGGCTGTATATCTATCTTGTCGTTGCAGAAATTACCATAAGTGCAGTACTGGTAAGGAAAGACAAAGGTAAGCAATCTCCAATATTATTATGTAATCAAGGCGTTACTAGATGATGAAACTGGATACCCACATCTAGAAAAATTAGCCTTAGCTCTAATCATGGCATCTAGAAAATTAAGACCATATTTTCAATGTCATCTAATCACTGTTGTGACCTCGTACCCATTGAGAAATATTCTGCATAAACAAGAATTATCAGGAAGGTTAGCTAAATCGGTTATAGAATTAAGCGAATATGATATAATATATCAGCCTAGGACTGCAATAAAGTCTCAAATTTTAGTTGATTTCATCGCTGATTTTAATAATAGCATTGTCCCTGAAGTGGAAAAAGAGTTACAACTCTTTAACGGTGCTAATCAGGGTCTATGGACCCTATTTACTGATGGTTCTTTTAATGTAAAAGGAGTCGACTTAGGCATAGTTTTAATATCACCCATGAGTGAAAAGACACGACAAGCTATTGAATGTTATCCCATAACTAACAACGAAGCAGAGTACGAAGCTGTTATTGCAGGGCTTGAGTTGACACGAGAACTCTCAATCGGGCAGATCATGATCAAAAGCGACTCTCAGCTGGTAGAAAACCAGATGCAGGGGGCTTATATTGCTCGGGAGACTCGGATGCAACAATAATTGGAAAAGGCACGAGATCTCGTAAGGCAATTCAAAACATGGAAGGTTATACAAATACCTAGAGAGGAAAATGCAGAAGCGGATGCCTTGGCTAACCTCGCGGCAGTTATAGAAGTAACGAATAAAGACAATGCAATTTTCGTCCACCTCTTTCATTCAGCAATTGACCAGGACAAAAATGAGGGAACTTTTAACAATTTAACCTGGGATTGGAGAAACGAAATTATTTTTTTGCAAAATGACACCATACCTGAAGACAAAAAAACAGCTCAAGCACTTCGCCGAAAAGTTGCACGGTACTGCCTCATTTGCAATGCTTTATATCGCAAAATGTTCAGAGGTCCTTTAGCGAAATGCCTTGGACCTAGTCAAATGGATTTCGTGATGAGGGAAGTTCATGAAGGACACTGTAGAAATCACGTAGGGGCGAGATCCTTGGTCAAAACCCTAATCAGAGCTGGATACTATTGGCCCAAGATGGAAGAAGAGGCTGAAAGCTTCGTATCTAAATGCGATAAATGCCAACGATTTGCTAATAACATGAATCGACCAGCAGAGGTACTGCACCTAGTGATATCGCCATGGTCGTTCATGAAGTGGGGCATGGACATAGTGGGACCCCTTCCCCCAGCTAAAGGAAAGGTACGGTTCTTACTCGTGTTAACTGACTATTTCACAAAATGGGTGGAGGCAGAAGCTTTCAAACATATGCGAGAAAAAGAAGTGAAAAGCTTCATATGAAGAAATATAATATGCCGATTTGGAATAACGAAGGAGAGCGTATGTAATAATGGCCCACAGTTCATAGGCTCGCAAATCACAGAATTCTTCGAAAGCTGGCAAATCAAAGGAATTACTTCATCACCATATCACCCTGTGGCTAATGGGCAAGCTGAATCGACAAACTAATTCATTATCAACAACCTAAAGAAACCGTTGGAATAAGCCAAGGGAAATTGGCCTGATGAATTACCGGCATTGTTATGGGCTTACAGAATGACTTCAAAAACAGCCACGGGAGAAACTCCATTCGCGCTTATTTACGGCTCAGAAGCTTTAATACCAGTGGATATAGGCGAACCAAACATAAGGTTACAACAGCCATGGAGGATGCAAACAACGACGAGTTTAGGACCAATCTAGACTTGCTCGAGCAAAGAAGAGAAGCTGCGCTAATACGTATGGCAGCTCAAAAGCAAATCATAGAACGATACTACAACCGAAAATCTCACCTCAGATATTTCAAAATTGGGGACTTTGTTCTCAAAAACGTTTTCCAGTCAACAAAAGAAGCTGGTGCGGGAAAGCTGAATCCAAATTGGGAAGGACCTTACAAAGTCCGAGGCATCGCAGGGAAAGGCGCTTATGAGTTAGAAGCCATGGATGGCAGGATCTTACCAACCAGCTGGAACGCCATCCACTTTAAAGAAGTATTACTTCTAAGGAAAAGGAATACCCCCGGTCAGGTATCACTACGTTCAATTTCATAGTTATACAGTTAAAATTTTACTAACCGTTTTAGATGATAGGCAAAAAGCTAACCCATCACCTGATGATGATATTAGACCTGCTAAGACGCGAGGAAATAACTGAATTCCCGGTCTAGGGTTACACTTTGTGATGGACGTTTTAAAGGGTTAAGCAGTCATCATCTAAAAATAATATATCTTCGAGTCCCGTATGTTTTTCCTTTTCAGGAAAAATACCACAAGGAAGGATTAGTCAAGTACTCGAGATTTAATTCTTCAAAGCTCAAACACTTGGGGGACTATACAGTATGGTAGGCAAAGACAAAGCGAAGAAGACTATCAAAAAGTCAAAGCTCGAGCCTGAAGATCCATCATCCCAGCGAGTCAAGTGATACAAGCAGAATCAAAAGAGCCAAAGACTCAAAACACAAAGCCTGATTGAAAACCATCAAACAATGTTCATAGATATAAACAAACGTTCAGGTTAAAAGGCAAAATATTAGTTACGAGGGAGAAATGCACATCTTTGTACTTATTCAGAAAACTGTTGGAACTAAAAACAGTTATGGATAAAGATCATCATCTTTGTACTCATTCAGAAAACTGTTGTAACTAAAAACAGTTATGAAATCTTTGTACTCATACAAGAAAATGTTATCAATAAAAACAGTTACGGATGAAAGATCACTATCCTTGTATCTACTCAAAAAACTGTTATAAACAAAAAACAGTTACGAATGAAAAAGCATTACCCTCGTATTTACTGAAAATTGTTGTTAGTAAAAGCAGTTAGGGGTAAAAACCCATACCTTTATAAAAATTGTTACAAACAAAAAACAGTATTCCCTTATATTAACTCGAAAAAACCGTTACACAAGAAAAACAGTTACGGAATTCAAGTTTACATCAAACCTATTAAAAGAAAACATTTGCAACATGAGTTTTAGACGAAACGCAAACACATGTGAAATGTTATGAAATTTCAACATAAAAACTTTCTTTAAAAAGACATTGCTAAAGAGAAACATGTGAAAAATTTCTATCTCTCTATTGCATTCTTACACCATTATGAAGTTGAGACATCTTCTTCATTAAGTGTCGATCAAAAAGGGCCCTCTTTCACAAATCGTGCCTACTACAAAAAGGTATGGATAATCTAAGCATTTTATATGGAAAACTCAGAGGTAAAACTTAAACCTAAAAAATGAAGCATGCAAAAGACTTAAAGAGTGAAACAAAAACTCAACAGAAATTAAAGTCAAACTTGCATTAATATATTAACGGCTAAGCAAACTAAGTATTAACTTATACTTACCCATATTAAGTTTATACATTGAAGTGCCCCTAAGTTGTCATTTGGGGACTTAAAAGATCCAAACTTATCCCCGATGGGACTAGGGGTTGTGAGCACGTGATTTTTGCCTATCGTATAATCCTACAAAAATCTCAGTAAATTAATTAGTTTTATGGGTTTTATCGAATTCTGATGTTATTTGTGAATTCATTTTACATTATGCAGTCAGAATTCATCATTCTATAAATAATTTAAAATAGTTTGATTAAGCACATAACCTTGGCTACTATTTAAATAAATATAATTGTTTGATACGAAATCAATTAATATTCAAATTCTTAATTTAATTATTTCTTTCAACAAAATCGTGAAAAATTGCCTTTTAACTGATTAGGATTAAATTGAAAGGTGTGAGATTAATAGAATTAATAGCAAAATTAGCTTATAATAAATTGTTACACTTAATCTTAACTTAGTTAATTAAACTAGTTTAAAAAAATGAAGTAAAAACGGACCTGGGCTGGAATTGCCCAGGCCCAAGACCATTTACCCAACGACCCGACCCGACCGGCCCAACCTCCCTCTCACTATAACCCTAAAGATAGAACCTAATCTCAATCAGATCCCAGATCCCAACTGCGCCATTTTTTCCATCTAATCCATCGTCTTCCTCTTTTCCGACCTCACACATCAGAGGCCAAAAATGAAAGAGACGACGGCTGACCATTCCCCCTGACCTATTCTTCCCCGTTTTCCCTTAACCTGGCACCATTTTTCCCTTCCCCTTTTCTTCTTCCTCACTCTCCCATCTTCAATACCCTAAAACAAGCTATTCAACCCCCAAGGCCACCGTAAATCAGCCATTAACATCATAAAATACCACACATAAAGAGAGTAGGTCACGAAACAGAGGGAGTTAAGAGCACGAAAGAGGGGAAGAAGAACAGAGAATGACGAGAGAGAGAGCAGCAGAAAAATCGGACAAAATTGAGAGGAAATTGAGGCTTCAAGGATTTTTCAAGCTCCCCTCCTTAGTTTCCGATTCTTTCAAATTTCAGAAAAACTACAAAAAAGTTTCTGTTTATTCGCTTTTATTTTGGATTTTTGTTGCTAAAAATGGAGTTTGGTTGAATCGAGCTTGTCCATTGTATTTTGTACTCAAAACAATTCAAAAGTGGTAGTGATTTCGAGGCTGCAGTCCCTCCTACATTTCTGGGTTTTCCAAGCGGCTTCAATGGTGATTCATTGTTTGTTCGTCGCTGTTTATGCTTCTGAATCCGCGAGTGTTTAGCTGATTTTTAATTGGTTTGGAGCTTTAAAATTGCGCTCCAGGTACCCCGCCTTGCTTATTGCTTCATACGAATGTTTGACCGATGAAAGTTAGTAGCTATAATATGAACATGATTAATCGAGCATGATTCCGTTGTTAAGTTTTTTTTTTTTTTTTGTAAAATTCTGAAATTATTATGTTCCGAATTTGTTATGGTTCTTAAATTCGTCAGGTGTACCTGTTAGTGTAGGTTTTAGCATTTGAGTTGATTAATTGGTTAGAAAATGAAGTCTAAAGTTGGCTATCACTTTAAAGTGGCTATAGCTAATGCCCCATTTCTGTTTTGTGTGGTTTGACAATTCTTGGATTTTCGAGTTGATTTTTGGCTAGGATTGGTGCTGCTTTCTGCTAATTCTATTGCTGATTTGTTTGAGCTCCTAAGTCCAGATTCCTAGCCTTTATTTGGCCTTTCTCACGATATTTTGATCTCATCACTAGGCACACACACGGAATCCTTCATTTTCATGTTTGGTTTATGTAATCATTAGTTGAAATTACTTTAGAGAGTGGTGGATGATTCTTGTTGAACTCAAGTTATGCGTCATGAGTTATGTTCCTTGATATCAATACAATCTAGCATGTAGCTTCTTCTTACCCTTATGTTTCAACATGTTTCAATAATGTTAGATCTCCGTTTGCTCTTTACGAATCCATGAAGTTGACTGCAATTTGTTGGAATTTAGCTAACTAGATCCTGGGATTACTCCGGAATTTACTGGAACTTGTCTTATAATGGCTGAGCATTAAGTTTAGAAGTTCTGAATCATTGGTCTTTTCATGCTTATAACTTTGGGCAATCTCAGTATTCCTGCGTTGGTTCCTAACCATTTCGATTCTATGATCGAGTTTGAAGTCGTGCAATATGCCAAACGTAATATAAGAAGATTAATGCCCACATATTTAATAGTAGTTGAATTGGAATAAGAATTAATACTTAGTCTTGAACTAGTAATGTAAATTGGTCTCAATATATTCACTTCATTGAATAGCTCCATCGCTTCAGATTTCCATAATGGTCTTAAACATTAGGAAAACAAATAATTTAGGAAAAGATAAAGAACTTATGAATAAATAATAGTTTTATTTCAAATAAGCAATTAAATCATCGTGACCACAGTCATGATTACGTAATCTACACTCGGGTGTGGCAACTCATGCCCCCGACCACAACTCCGAACAACAATAAAATCACATGTTGTAAATCGCGGGTGCATTTCATGTGGCGCGTTTATAATGTGTCCAAAAACGACAAGTGTACGCCATCGTGACTTGTTTCAAGATAAATTCATAAACATTAAAAGAGGTTAAAAAATTAAAAAGGTTAAACGCACAATAGGCTAAAACACGTAAACAATCAGATAATTTAGGCCAAATAATAATAGTTAAGTGACCGTGCTAGAACCACGGAACTCGGGAATGCCTAACACCTTCTCCTGGGTTAACAGAATTCCTTACTCAGATTTCTGGTCGCAGACAAATCTAAACAAAGTCAAAATTCCTCGGTTTGGGATTTTCAAAACAAAACGGTGTTCCGGAGCATCGTCAAAAATCTGGGTGGCGACTCTGAAATAATAAATAAATCCCAAATCCGAATAATATCACTTAAAGTGGAAAAACTCTCTTATTACCCTTCATTAATCCCGGGGTAGTGAAAAAGGAGGTGTGACAGGGGTAACCACCAATTGAAACAAAAAAAAAGGAGAGGAACCAACATCTTAAACTTCTTCAGACGGGGGATTGACTTCACTAGTAGGAGGAGCAGCTTGGGATGAATATACTTGAGCAGCAGGAGCCTCATCTTCAGGTGAAGAGAGATTTGACCTTGTTGAGACTTCTCAATGGTCTCCTTGATTTTTACAATTTCAGCATTAAGGTCAAAACCCTCTCGGCTCATTTCAGTCAATGTGTCGAGACGAGAGTTCATATACGCCCAACTGACATCAACAACTGCCTTGTCTTCAAGAGCTTCGTAATCTTTCTCCCACAACTCAACCTCAGCTCTTAATTCATCCCTCTCAGCCACGACAACATCATTAGAGGCCCTTAAAGGAGCGAGAGACCTTTCCAGGAATTGAACTTTTTCCAAAGAGCTGCGGAGATCCTCCTGGGTCTGGGTAAGTGATTGAACAAGTTCGCCCAAATACTCCTCATTTTGGTCCAATAAGGCCTTCAAGCTCCTGATCTCTTCACAGGCACGAGACAGCTGCTCTGCGAATGAGGACTCAAGGAAGTTCTTATCTTTGCCTGCCTGATCAGAAGATGCCTTCTCAATGGCCAACTCTGTTGTCATAACTCCCACTTGCTACTCCAAGGTACATTTCTCTTCTTCTACATCCTCCATGTCGAGTCATACACTTTCATAGTGCTCTTTCCAGTTATCTACTTCAACACGCAACTCCCTTACTTCCTGCTCCGTATGAGAAACCCTCTTCATAATCTCCGTGCCTATAAGATTGATCTACAAAAGGAAATCAATTAGATACGGCAAGTATGTTTACAAGAATGAACGAAAGAAAATATATTCTACCTTTAAATAAGTATGCAC
Organism: Nicotiana undulata; assembly: GCA_005239495.1. NCBI lineage: Eukaryota > Viridiplantae > Streptophyta > Magnoliopsida > Solanales > Solanaceae > Nicotiana > Nicotiana undulata. The sequence continues at coordinate 104,377 of ML283169.1, forward strand.
GATCTCATTACCCCATGTAAGGGAACTGTGGCTTTCCAACTTAGCTCTCTCTGTCGGACCTATCAATGGTTTCAACCACACATCAGGCTGGCCAGACTTTTTAAAGAGGCTACCCTCTGCTGGAACTTCTATCATCACCTGCCTCATCTCCCTACTGGAAGACCCTACTTCTACAACAGAAGGCACGGAAGCAGGAACAGATGCGGGAGCCACGACCAAGGAAGTCTGAGGGGCCGAAAAAGCCACGGGAGATGGAGCAACGACAGAAGCAGGAATAGTCATGGGAGCAGGAGTAACAACGGGAACAGTAGAGGGAAGTTCTCTAAAATAAGAAGGATAGAAAATATCCAGGGGAGCTTCATCAGCAACATGACTGAAACCTTCACGGAATAAGAGATCAACAGATTCACGCACGGGAGAGGGAGTAGCATTCTCAAGGGCAGAAAATTCAGCTTCGGGCACGGAAGGATCAATGACAGGTGTAGATTCGTCACCAGAGACCACATTCCTTCTGCGTGACCTATGGATTAAAGAGCCCTCCTCTTCCTCCTCCTCTTCTAAGGTTTTTGACCCATTTGCTTTTCTCTTTGAAGAAGAGGAGCCTAAAATGATCTCCTGGGCCTATGCCAGGGACAACTTTGGAACAGACACGGATGCAGCAGAAACTCCACGAGCAGGAAACCCTATCAAAATAAAAGGGTCAAATAAAGCTCAAAGGAGGGACGAAGTAAAAACAAAAACTGCAGTTACCGTGAGTCTTAACTTTCCAACCAAACCTCCCGGAGAGGTACTTCCATGAATGTTCTTCTAACGAAGCGGTTAACAAAAGATTTTCTACCCAATCTCGAAACCGGAGACATTCTCGACGGTTCCCATGATTGCTGCAAAGAAAAGAAACAGTTACGGTACTGATAAAATATCTAAAGCAAAAAGCAAGGAATGTGAGCAAAAATGTACTCACGTGCAAGATTCCACTTCTCAGGGAAGGGAAAATATTCTCCGCCTACTAAACCAGCAGTAGGAACAACAACATACCGAAGAAACCAACCTCGATCTTTATCATCATCAGGAGTCACTAACACCCTCTTACTCCTGGACGCTAGAGTAAAAACTCCCTGACGGTACAACATTGGAGAATAGAGGTGAATAAGATGATGAAAGGTGAAGGGGATCGAAGATAAGGTAGCCAAATATCTAAGACATGCAACGACTCGCCACACAAGAGGACCGACTTGTCCCAAACAAATTTTGAAAAATCGACAGAACTCAATGATAACCGGGTCGATGGGAGGCTTGAACTCTAATGTAAAGGGATAGGTATAAACAAAAGAATATCCAGTCTTGTAAGACGTTATTCTTTGGTTACCATTTGGAACGACAACAGGAAAATCGGACCTCCAACAGTCCCTGCGTACAAGAGGAATTAAACCTTCAGTAATCTGGGTAGGGTACTTGTCAGCACTGTCAAGAGACGATAATGAAGAAATCTAATCTTTAAGGGCCTGACTATCCCTAGCAAAAGTGAATTCCGCATGTACTATTTAATCGACCCTTGGTTCACGCAAAGGTTCATGGTGTTCTCTACCTTTGGACGAAGATCTAGAAGCCCTAGCCCTCGGAGAAGATAGAAACCTAGAAGAAGGAGAAGGAGTAACTTGAGAAGAGGAAGAACCCCTGGAAGGAGTAGAACTTAAACTCCCCAGCCTGCCGCCTCTCCTACTCCGCGTCGGAGCAGAAGAGGGAGTCAAATCATCTACGTTTATGACTCTCTTGGATTGGTTTGAAGAAGACATATTTACAACGACAAGAAAAAGTTCTTTACAAATAAAGATTGAAAGTTAGAAGTTTTTCGTGAAAGTAAAGAAAGGAAAAGGGGTATTTATACTCGAAGACAACCATCAAAAATGGGAAAAAACAATGATGTGAAAGTCATAATTGAAGGTGTCACTTCGTGACTGATGCAGCCGTAAAAACCCCTAAAAGGCGCTGAATAATTACAGAACCAATCCTGGAATGCCACGTGGCACAAGCATTAAATGAAAGTGACAATCGACGCCTACGTTAAGAGAAAGATGCAATGTTTCGAGTAAAGCGGCGGCAAAATATTCCCGTCATAAATGAGTATCCACCTACCAAATATTAATTTAAATAAATGGTAAGTGGAGGGACTATCTGTATTGGTAAAAAAGAGCTTCACATGTGTATTAATTCTTGATGACTCAGCAGTCTATGTAGAGCAATGAAAATACGACAACTGGACAGGACTCTATGAAGAGGTACGAGGCAAAGAGGCACGGCATAACATACCCCCGGGATAATTAGCTACGGCATCTCAACCTGATTGAGAAGATGAAGAGACATGGTCAGAATGAATCCGGGCAGAACAAAGGGCAGATCCACGGATCTTCAATTAATGAGCCACGCGTTACACAACCTTCACGCAACTGTTACGGTTACTCATTGTAACGTTACATTAATATCATAATTAGTCACTAATGCTCAATCACTGAAAAGGATAGACGTTATATTAAGAAATTCCCTATATAGGGAGGAAAATATAACTTGTAAGACACATTCGAACTACTATTGCAATACATTTTACTTTTCGTGCATCTTATTGTTTTCCATTTACGTATTAACTTACAATTATCAGTTTTACCTTGGTTATCAGAAACCCGTGTTCTTCCTGAAAAATAGTTTTGGTCAAAGGATCTAATTCTTTGGTTAAACACCTACGTAGATGCAATAAAGTCATACGAATAGATAACCAGGTCTATGAAATAAGATATAGCCACATCCACAAGTTCTACAAAGTGCCGAGCGAAGAACTTGAGTACACCTATAGATGCCCAGAAAGGCATCCTATTAATCCTTGTATATGTTTACAAAGTAAGGCATAGAGATTGGCTAAAATCTGGAGGAAAAAGGAGAGAAGAGTCGCATAGGCACACTTACAAGGTCAGTACCGTAGAGGCTGCATGATAGAAGGTAGCGACAGTTACAAGATTGGAAGGAATTCGATCACAAGTCATGGCATGGGAAAAAGGCCTAAAGGGGGGAATGCCTTGGCCTTTAGATTTATTCACAGAACAACTGCCTAAATGGCAAGGAGAGTATTAAGGTATTCACAAGAGCTATAAGTTATGAAAATGATAAAAGCATCAGTCAACATTCGAGGACGAACGTTCCAAATGGGGAATGATGTTACGTCCCGCAGTACTACATTACGATGATGTTACGCTTCGCAATATTAAATTACGACGATGTTGCACCATGTAGTATTGTACGTTGAATTTGTCGTAAGGTAATTGACACCAGTCCAAGAAAAAGATTATTTGGAGATTATAAGGATTATGCTATTTCAAATAAGTGATGAGTAAATTCGTGAAGGTGAGTGGGGAAGCAAGTCAAAGAAAATTAATTTTTGTCCAAGTTTGGCATGTTGGGATAAAATACAGGCCGAGCGTTAATACCTGATATTTATGGACTAGTACCACACAAGGTACCGTATGACCATGATAGTATGAATATTAAAAATAAGTAGAATTTTAAGTAATTTGAGACCATTCTTAATTATGCGGGTAATTAGTTAATTATCGGATAGCGAAATATTACCTAATTAAATAATTAATTATTGAATGGGATTAACCCCCCCTACACACACCCCATGTGGCATCAATCCACCACCCAAACTAAATGACTCGTCATGTTGGGTTAGGTGGCAACTAGTTAAAGTATAAACCTTGAAATTCAAAACAAGGCTACATAACCTTCAACAAATCAAAGATTCATATCCATCATTTGAGGGAATAAAAAAGGGCTCTTCAGGAGACCATTTGAATCCAATAACAACGTAACATAAAGCCAACGTTGAAAGAAAAATTGAAGTTAACATAGAAGGGTACATATCTTTAATAGATCGAACAAATATTTTTCGATTCTAATAGAGTACGGTGCAATCTTTTTCAAGAATATCACATAGATTTTTCCCTACTCTAGGCATGTTAAGGCTAAGCCCTTTTTCATTTTGACATGATCTCGTAATTACACGAGTTTGATAATGAGGCATAAAGAAAAACTCGTATCCCAGAATTTACGTATATTTTCCTAGTCTTGTAAGTTACAATATTCTCCTTATCAGGACTTCATATTCAATTGAGTAGTTCTTTTTATTTTTCCAGTCATGAGAGCAGAGATCTATATATACAGTATTACAATATTTTCATTACCATCGAGCTATAATCGATGGCCAGGCCCCTATTGGGAAACCTCTTATCAGATGGTAAGTTATATACCGAGCCTACTATGGCCGAGCGCCTATGAGCGAGCCCAGTTGGTCGAGATACAGAGCCTAGTATGGTCGAGCGCCTAGGAGCGAGCCTACTACGGCAGAGCAATTATATATATATATATATATATATATATATATATAACGATACTTATAGGGCCGAACAACTATTTTACTTACTATATTGAGAAAGTTGAGTCAGTATCAGCAGGTAAACATATCTTCAGATTATCTTTGACTTCCAGTTGCTTTCAGTTGTTATATTATCAATTCAATTCAACTTTTAGTATATTTCCTTACATACTCAGTACATTATTTCCTACTGACGTCCCTTTTCCGGGGGCCCTGCATTTCGTGCAGGTTCAGACAGACAGACGGGTAGACCTCCTCATTAGGTGTTGCCCGAGTTCAGCTTGATCGATAAGCTCCATACCCTTCGAAGTTTCCCGGTCTAGAGCTTTATGTACATTATATATATATATATACATATGTATATATGTTATGAGTAGATTGTGGCCCTGTTCCGATCACAGTATATCCATCAGTAGAGGCTTGTAGACATATCCTGTCAGTTAGTGCAGTATGTTGGGCTTGTAGGCCTTTTATGTATATTTTGTTGGTTTTTTAGTTGTAGTAGTTATGACGGCTTTATCGGTCCAGCATTATATTAATGTTTAGTTAGCATTTGAAATTGTCTTGCAATGTGGCCCATGGACAAAATATGATATTATATGTTCAAAGTTCCTTAGTCTCAAGTTGGTACGCAAGGATAGGTGAGGCACTGGGTGCCGGTCTTGTCCCCCAGGTTTAGGGCTTGACAAGGTACGAGAGGTTTCCTGCTCGACCTCAGTCATTATTTTGGCACTGAAATCGACGACGAAGTGGGCGAATACTTGCGACTTTATTGTTGTTTGCGGCTGATATGTTATATCGTGCTCGCTTAATTTGATGGCCCACTTGGTCAATATCCCCGACAACTCGAGTTTGTGTAGGATGATTCTTAGGGGAAAGGTTGTGACCACTGAGATAGGATGGCATTGAAAATAGGGTCTAAGCTTTTGTGAAGCTTCGACCAATGCTAGGGCAAGCTTTTCGAAGTGGGGGTACCTCGTATCGGCATCGACCAGGGTTTTGCTAATGTAATAGATTGGAGATTGCGTACCTTTGTTTTCACGGACCAAGATTGCGCTTACTGCGACGTCTAATACGGCCAGGTAGATTATGAGACGCTCGCCGGGTTCTGCTTTGGCGAGTAGCGGGGGCGAGGACAAATATGCCTTTAGTTCTCTCAGGGCCTCGATATACTCGGGATTCCATTGGAGTCCTTTGTCCTTTTTGAGTACGTTGAAGAATTTGTGACATCTGTCAGAGGATCGTGAGATAAACCTTTACAGGGTGACTGTGCGGCCAGTCAGCTTCTGCACCTGTTTCTTACTGGTCAAAATTTCAGGTATTCCCTCTACGGCCTTGATTTGGTCGGGATTGACCTCAATGCCTCTATGTGACACCACGAAATCGAGGAACTTCCTAGAGGTTACACCGAAGGCACATTTTTTGGGGTTCAACTTCATACCGTATCGCCTAAGTATATCGAAAGCTTCCCTCAGGTGGTCGATGCGGTCTTCTTTTCTTTTTTATTTGACCAAGATATCGTCTATATAGACTTCCATCATTTTGCCGAGTTGGTCTTTAAACATCTTGGTGACCAGCCTTTGATAAGTCGCCCCTGCATTCTTTAACCCGAATGGCATGACTATGTAGCATTATGTCGCTTGGTGGGTGATGAAGGTGGTATTTTCCCGGTCCTTCTACTCCATGATGATTTGGTTGTAGCCTGAGTAGGCGTACAAGAAACTTAATAACTCGTGCACCGCTATTGCGTCGATGAGTTGATCGATGTGAGGCAACGAAAAGGAGTCTTTCAGGCAGGCTTTGTTTAGGTCCTTGAAATCCACGCACATGCGCCATTTTCCATTTTTCTTTTTTACCATGACCACGTTGGCGACCTATTGGGGGTACTTTGATTCTTGGATGGACCCGTTGGCGAGCAATTTTTCCACCTCTTCGCGGTCGACCTCGTTGATTGTGGCATTGAATTTTCTTCTTATTTTCCATACCGGAGGGTAGAGTGGGTCAACGTTCAGCTTGTGTAGCAAAGGCTTTGGGGATACCTGGCATATCTGCATGGGAGAAAACAAATAGATCGACGTTGTCAATTAACAATTTATGAAATGTACCTGGTTCTGAGAGTTTATGGCCGATATAAGCCTTTTTGTTGTGGTTGCTGCTATCCAGTTGGACGGGATCGAGGTCTTCTACCTTTGACCCTGTGGCTTCCACGACTTCGGTAATTGTTATTCTCCCGAGCCCTTTCCTTTTAATTGTTGAGTGTGTGTGCAATCTTGGGCGATGCGGTAGCATTATTGGGCTATGCATTGTTCACCGCGGATGCTGAATATTCCCCACGGGGTAGGAAACTTGATGACCTGATAAGATGGACGAGATGGCCCTCATGGCGTGTATCCATGGTCTCCCTATGATGGAGTTGTAGGTTGTGTCCTGGTTCATGAAACGGAATGTTGTTTCGAGGGTGATGCCCCCGTCCAGGACGGGTAATGTTATTTCTCCTGAGGTTCGTTCAACTGCATTGTTAAAACCTGTTTGTGTTATGCAGCATGGTACTATCTTGTCCTCGAGTCTCATTTGTGTAAGAACTCGGGGGTGGATATTACACGTGCCGCTCCCGTCGTCTACCATGATTCTTTTTACATCAGTATCTGAAATATGTAAAGTACTTACGAGAGCGTCAAAGTGAGGAAAGGTCAAACCGCGGGTATCTGACTTATCGAAGATGATAATGTCTTCAAGGTCATCATATCGTTCATGAGTGATCGACCGCTTCAGTTTGTGTGTGGTGGTGAACTTCACATGGTTGATTGCTGCTTCGTCACCTCCGCCGATGATCATTTGGATGGTGCGGGCGGGTGAGGGGGGCTTTGGAGGGCCTTAATGTTGTTCTCGTCCGCGACCGAAATTGGCTCTTCCTCGGTCTCTCATCAACTCCCTTAAATATGTTTGGTGAAGCATGTTCACTACCTCTTGCCGTAGAGCTATGAAGTACTCGGTCTTATGGCCCCGCTCCTGATGCAACTCACAGAGGGCATTCGATTTTTTGGAATTTGGGTCGGACTTCATCTTTTGCGGACACTTAACCTTATGGCCGAGCTTCTCTAGAGCATACACTATTTCTGAAGGGGAAACACAAAAATTGTGAGCAGATAAAAGTGGAGGCATACCTCTTTCATTTCGGTGAATCCCAGTGTGTGGCTTGGACGACCCTTCGGTTTGGCGGGGAGGCGGCGGGATGGCCGTTATGATATATGGTTTATGCCTTTCTCGATTGAGGCGTGGACCTGAATGATCTCTTCAGTTGTCATTACGACGGTCTTTCCTCGACTCCGTTTAGACTGATGTTAGCCGTTGAGTTGGACCGTTGAGGTCGTCTTTGTCTGCTCTCACCTCGGCACAATAGGCGTAACGAATTTCTTCCCAGGTGGTGGGAGGGTATTCCATGAGTCTTCTTAACAACTTTCTGGTCGCCCTCGACCTGTTCTGTTTAACCAATTTTGGAAGGCTGCTACTGCCATCCCTTCTAATACGTTTGGCAAGCTCATTCTTACTCTGTTGAACCGGGCGAGGAAGTCCCTGAGTCCCTCGCTAGGTGATTGTCTGACGACGAATATGTCATTCACCCTAGCCTCTGCTTTCTTGGCCCCGGCGTGGGCGGTGAAAAACTTATCGGCCCTTTCCTTTAAAGTCGTTATCGAACGTGTTGGTAACTATGAGTACCATGTTAAGGCTCCCCCTGTTAGGGTTTCACCGAACTTTTTCAGCAGCACCGAAGGTACCTGCTCTTTCGAGAGGTCTTTGCCTTTTACCGTCGTGACCTAATTAATGATATGGTCTTCGGGGTCTGTTGTGCCGTCATATATCTTCAAATATGATGGCATTTTGAAGGTTTTAGGTATGGCATGTGGGGCTGACTCCTCATTGTACGGCTATTCAACGAACCGGTCGACGTCCCGTTTTGGTAGAAGTTTCGGGGCGCCCGATATCTTATCAACCCTTTATTGGTTCTCCCTCATTTGGTCGCGGAGAGCTTTATTCTCGTTCTCCATTTCTTTCATTTTCTTCAGAATGACTGCGCTCTTCATTACCTGCATCAACAACGGTGTGAGTGTTACCTGTTGGGAGAGGAGCGTGCTGCTCGTTGATGGTTGCGGCGGTGTCCGCTCGTGTGGTGCTCCTACTCGCCCCTTGAGCGGGTTTGTCGAGTATGTTGTTTAGAGTACTCGTCAACCACACCTCCAGTAGTTCATTCACTGCTGGTGGCGCTTCCTCAGTTGTAGACGTGGAGGTTCCCCTCTCGTGTGAAGCGGTTACACCCCCATGAAGGGGAGGTGAGTCACTTCGCCTGGGTGATGCACTCGGCGTCACATTCTCCTCGTCATCTCTGTAGACCTCGTTGATGGTACTTAGGAGGTTGGCAGTGACATCTATTACTGTTTTCAGTCTTTCATCTCCTTTTCCTGCCATTGTTAGCTCGTGCAAACAGGAAAAAGATGGTTGTTGTTTTTCTTTTTAGATCTAGAAGAAACTAAATTTTAACTAGAATCTCCTCACAGACTGTTGTATATAAGGGATTGATTAATGATGGTGGATTGAATTGTGGATTACAACTTAGCCATACATTGCTTCAGTATCATCTGATACATGTGTTGTTGGCAGAAATTTACGTCTTAGAGCCGAAACATAGTAATATATCACTAAGGAGCCGGGTGTAGTAGGCTAAATGAAATTGAGGGGCGGCTCAAGCACATGTATAACTTGAAAGACAAAGTTTAATGTGAAGCTTAAATTTTTTTTTTAAAAGTTATGATATATATTTATTTGAAGACTATTTTTTAGCTTTTTGAGATGCAACATTGTTAATAAGTTTTCATAATTGATTTCCTCTAATAATTTCTTTTCGATTGATAATGCTCACCCATTTAATGTTTTTTGTTGATCCTAGGTAAGATTTTATCAATTATAATTTTGAAAAACTTCTTTTCTTTGCGGCAACTACTATAGGAAAACTGTACTTTTGTATGAAAAGTACTAAATATTATTTTTAAATACTTATAAACCTATTATTTCTAGAAAATGGGGCCTCCCAAATTTGGGAGCCTAAGGCACAAACTTTACTAGTGATAACGTTAGAATCGACCCAGATGAGATCTTTCACATTTAATTAAAAATTTCGGGTTCAAACCCAAGAATTTATGGGATTTGTCAACTCTTATTGGTCTCGCGTTCGGGTTCTATGCATGAAGAAACTCCTAGTAAGAAATGTTCTCCCTTTTAATAATCTTTATGCAATGAAAATTCGAGTTAATCGAATCAGTCTAAGTATTTGACGCTATTGCATCTTATGTTATATAACTACTACTTGAGGAGTAGCAGAATATTTTTTCATTAACCAGTTTTTTCTTCCATCATTAATTTTATTACAACAAAATGATCATGATCATGATCATTGATATAAAAATTAATGTACTGATCCTCCATACTTTTAAGTCCTTCATTCTTTTCTGGAATGAGTGGGAGTATTATTTTGTTTCCATTTCCAAATTGAACATGGTTTTTAGGATCTTCGTTTTGTGTGTAATAATTAGCCGTCAACATGTCCTTATAAGTCAGTGCGGCTATTGTTTGAATACATACATGGGGAAAGATCAGGTTAAAATTCATAAAAGAGGCTCAAATATTTGAAATTAAAAATGGAAATATTAAACAATTTAAAAAGTTAGTAAATCAAATAAATGGCACAAGAGATTCTAGAATAAGATAACGTTTTTTTTCCTACACTAATTTGTTACTTTAACATCTATTTTTAGTAAACAAAGATTTCACTGACCAAACAACCAAATATATATATAGAGGCAAAAGGAAACTACATAAGGTTTTTCTTTACAAGAAAAAATGTGTAGGATGTGTCATGTTTGACAGTCAGAAGATTTCGAGCTAATATTCGTTTAGCATAGAGTTGATATTCTCTAAGATTTTTGAAAGAGGACTATAAATTGTAGTGTTTCAATCAAATTAGCATCAGGTATTTGAAACTTATTGACCCAACTAATTCAGATTCGTAGGGCATGAAACCTATCAAAAAAGTAGTACTAGGGGTTTCATCATTTTCAATGCTCGAACCCGAGACCTCTAATTGACGTATAGTAAAGGAATATCATCCATCCCATTATACTTTTAGGGGTCGTTTGGTATGATTTATACGTAAAAATAATTTTGGAATAAAAAATTTAGTACTGCCTTATCCCTTGTTTGGTTGCTAATTCCGGAATAAGTAATTCCAATATTAAAAATAATACCGAGATATATGACTTATACTTGTCAGAGTGTGAAATAAAAATCGCATGATAAATTATTCTAGGATAAAGCGGTAAAATGGCAATCCTAGGATTAATACAACATACGAAACAATCAATAAGAAATAATACTATATAGAATAACTGATCTCAATAATAACTAATTCCAATATAATTAATTCCACCATAACTTATCCTAAAATATCGTATTTTCAGACTGAATGACCGCTTAGTGATTATACTAAATTAAAAGACCGGTCATTGTACTGTAATACAATCAGAGGCGGACCTATGACTTAGGTTGACGGGTCACCGGACCCCTTAAATTTCGGTAAAAACCTTGTATATGTATATTTTGTATACTGTGAAAATGATTAATTTAAATCATTTGGCACCCTTAACGCTAAAAGCCTTTAAGAACGCTGATAGAACAGAATATTGTGTTCCCATTACATTAAATTTCCGGGTCCGCCTCTGAATACAATAACATGCACCCGTGGTTAATGACTTTATGCACCTTATATTCGAGTTGATCGCGCTCAAGAGTAAAAGGCTACGTTACTCGCTAACTATATAACGTGTTTCGATAACAAAGAAGCTTGGTCCTAAAGAACGACATTATTAGAATTTGCTCTGATCTTTTAAGGTCCTATTTCTATGTTTCAACTTTCCTATAATATTTTTACTATAATATCTTTTATGATTTCAACTATATTTCGTTCTAGATGTAAAGTTAGTCATCTTATTGCGTGCTTTTGTGGAGCTTCTTATAATGACAGAGTTGAGAGAGTTTTAATAATGTCTATTTTTTTTCTTTTTCTTCTGGCGATTGACGAACGGTATTTACACGCGTGTCGGTTATTTTATAAAATATCTTTCGTTAAGAACGAGGTGTAGTGTTTAACGTCGTGTTTTAGTGCTCTCCAGCTGGCAGTAATAAGATTTACTCTGCATAATAAATGTACTTTCCCGTTCATAACCTTTTCTTTTCCACTTATTTAAAAAGGAAAATTTTAATTTAATACTAGCACTATTAAACCAAAACTCAAGTGGAAAAAAAAGTGAGAGAAATTTGACAAGGAAGAAATAGAAGAATTTATTCTTAGGAAAGGGTCAGGATACCACTATATTATATAAAACATCTTAATTCTACCGCTCATTATAATGTGAGGTTATTTATACATATTTGTCATTTGCAAATCGTCTCGTATTTATTTTACATTATAGCAAATAGGTGAAATATAAATATTGTCTTGGAATATTTGACATTTGGACTAGAGCTCCACTATAAATGAAGACATATACGACACGATTTACCAACAACAAGTGTATGAATAATCCCAAAATATTACATAAGGGGTAAGTTAATATACTTCGTAGAGTAAAAGAGAAAAATCTTTCTTTATTATTTCAACTATAAATTTACGTGTCATATAAAAGTCTCGAGTACGTACAACCTTTTGTAATAGCGCGTAGGTAGTTTATCATCTATTGTTTTCTTTAAATGGACCAAACCCCCTTAGTAGTAGAAGTATAATTTTTTAAGCCACCCACACCCCCCTTGTCTACCCCCCCCCCCCCCCCCTCTCATTCTCTCTAACGCAGCGAAAGAGAAAAAAAGAAAAAATAGTCTCACATTTTTCCTCTATTTTGCCCCTCTTTTTCTTCGAATTCAACCCACCCCTAACTCCATGAACCATACTCTATAGGTACAACTTCACCCTTTAAGCTTTTTGCTATGTTATATACATGTTGTTACATGATAGTTCTTTGAATATGTTTTTGTTTGTGTGTGTGTGTGTGTTTTGTTGCTTAAAATAGTTTTTTTTTCTTAGTTTTATGTTCACGTTTTCTTTGTTTTACATCTATAACTTGTAGACCCATTTCATCTTTCACGTTCCTTTTTGCTTCTGAGTAGGTTTCTTGAATTATTTTTGCTCACTTGTTTTTATGTTATGTTATGTGTGTGTGTGTGTATTTGGGGTATGGTTTTTTCTTGGTATTTTTAGATGCCTTTGTTTTTGCTTGTAAAACACGATTTGGGTACTGGGTTTCCTCCAAGTTTTCAACTTGTTATGTTGTTTTGATTTTATTTAAGGATCGTCATTTGGGATTTCTTTAGTAAAGGTGATAAAGATTCGTACTTTTTCTGCATTGTACTTTTGTTTGTTTCTGTAATACCTCTTTCTCAGTTTGCGTTTTGATAATAATGCTTCTTTTTGTTTTTATTCTGTTATGAATTTGGGTTTGTTGTGTATTAGGATTTATGTGGAACGTTTACTTCAATGGTTTGTGTTTATCTGAGAACAAGTGTTTGTGTTTGTTGCTAATATTGGAGTTGGTTTTTGTTAGAAAAATGGATCTGGGGTTTGATGTTAGAAGTCATATCACTTTGTTTATCTTCATTTCTTCTGATTATATATTTTCCTTTCAAAATAATTCTTTAATTGTTGGTTTATTCTGTATGAAAGTTGAGTTTGTCTCGTGCTGTTCTTGTTTTGAACCTCTTGCAGTTATTTTTATATTAAATTTAATGCACAAGTTTTCAATGATTTCTGAATGAATCCCTTTTAAACAATGTTATGTAAGTTATCTTGCATTTGGTCATTAGACTTGCCTTTGCCTTTTCTGAATGACATTTTAGTTGAGTTAACTTGATTATTCATCAATGTTTTGTTAAATTAGTTTGTTCTATACTTATATTTCAATCTATCTGGAATTTCAGGCAAGAAATCGACGGATAAGGGGCATCGTGATGTTAACAGAAAACTATGAAGAAGACAGATGATAGTCGAACTCATTGAGTTTCTGGATTAGGTACTTCTTGTTCTTGGCATATTCGAGTGAGGAATTTGTAAAGGACTCTGCTCTCTATTTACATAGATCGGGAAGTGTTGACGTTTCATTGCCATCTATGGTGAGTAGTTTTCATTTAAACTCCCTTTTGCTTTACACAGCATTCTAACTGTTTCATGCCAATTGCATCCTTAAATTGAACTATCTAAGTGCTTTTATCAAAGGTACATTTTGTACAAATAAGAAAACAGGTTCACAAAGTATCTTGTTTTTTTGTTTTGGGCGTACTAAGTTGACCTTTCAGTTTATTTGCTTTTTTACTTGGAAGTGCTAATTCAAGCATTCTTATTTTTCTGAGTAGATCATTGATCCTGTTCAATCAGACATTTTTGGACTTTAATATGTTGGCAAAAGATATTTATAGCTTTATAGTTGTATCTCCTGACAAAAACTCGAGTGGCTCTCTGTCTTGCAGATGGATTCATTTGAGCTGAATGGAGATTACATGAATGGTGTGTCTGCGGATCAGTTGCTTTCGTCGGAGTCTTGTGATAGGAGTGGCGTGCTTGGAGAGCCAGAGATACCTCCTCGAATTGGGAACCAGTATCAGGTTGAAATTCCACTGCTGCAGGGAGACTGCATTTCATATGCAAAAACTCAGGAGAACAGAGCTGATATTTCCTGGTATTTTATGGTGGGATTGCCCATACCGCTCATGTGGGTCAAACGGGGAGTTGTTTCAAGAAATGCATCTAATGAAGATAGTGTACCCTCACAACCTGAAAGTACCAGATTAACCAGCATGCATTCAGAAGAAGACAATATCACAGTAAAAATTGAGCCATCAGACACGGTTTTGCACAATAAGGTGACATCAGCAAATCTATCTTCCGAAAAGAAACTACAGGAAAATAGGGGCCTGCGGTGTTGTTTAGTACCCGGCATAGTCCTAGATTTTTGGACTGATATTGAAAAGGCAAGTTTCCTTCTAGGTCTGTACATCTTTGAGAAGAACTTTGTACATGTTAAGAGGTTTGTTGAAACTAAAACAAGCGGTGACATCTTGTCATTTTATTATGGGGAGTTTTATGGATCCCATGAGTACCGTAGATGGTCAGAATGTCGAAAAGTGAGAAGCAGAAGGAGTGTGTATGGTCAAAAGTTGTTTGTCGGATCGAGGCAACAGGAGCTGTTATCTCGTCTACTTCCCCGCGTTTCAGAGGAAAACCGAAAGGCTTTAACGGAGGTATTCAGACAAGCTAGATTTACCATATGCGGTGTTTTATCATGTTTATGTCCTATGCTAAGTAATTCTGCCTGGTCAGATTTGTTTTCTGATTTATCACTGGTTTTTTAACATTTTCTGGGTTGTTGATCGATGTTAGTTGATTTAGATGCTTAATATTTTCTAGAATAGTTGCATTCCAAAATGTAGGTGTTAGTTAGTTATTATCCAACATTCGTATTGTAGGTTTTAGAAATTCTATGCAATTCATTTGTCCTACGAAAAGCTATGAGCCTATCATTGGCATGCATCAGGCTTTATATGCGCATCAGTTTCTAGTTATCTGGCACAAATGTGCATTTTTCTAAAAATTTGTTCTAGATGTAGGGAAAAGAGGAAGTGTTGCTATTGGGTTATTCTGAGCAACCAAAAAAAACAAAACAAAGAAAGGTTATTGTGCGTGATAACCAGTCGATTTCTTGATCGACAGAACATGTGCATGAACTGTTAAAGTATTTCTAGAATGGATTTTGTCTGAACTTACACTTGAAACCACATACCATCAATGGCTGCAAATTGCAAACTTATCTGGTTATCTCTCTGTCTGATTATGTGGGTAGGCTTCCGTTAGAGGTTTTATAACTTGTGATGTGAAGAGTGACATCAATGGTAAGTTTTTGGGCAAGTTACTTCTTATGCCTTGCAGTTTTTTTGGTTGAATTACCGCTACTGCATGAAGAAAATTACGTCTTCAGACAATATTGTTAATTTGTGACTGTTTCAGTCTGTGACATTTTAGTAGGTTAGGTTTCGTTTCTAATTTGGTACTCATGCAGCGCACCCCTTTCTGCTTATAAATACTGTAGTTAATCTGATTGCTTGGCAGGTCTCCAAGGCATTTGGTGAAGGAAAGATATTGTTGGAAGAGTATGTGTTCTCGTTAAAGGCTATGGTTGGGGTAAACATGCTCATAGAAGCAGTTGGAATCGGTAAAGATAAATACGATCTTACATGTGTGGCCTTGGAACCTTCAAAGTCCAATCATGCTATACGCTCGGAACTCCCAGCTGGGAAAGCATGCTCCTCTCTTACAACCAACGAAGTAGTTAAGTTTCTAACTGGAGATTACCGACTTAGTAAAGCTCGATCCAATGATCTATTCTGGGAAGCTGTTTGGCCCCGTCTATTAGCAAGAGGTTGGCACTCAGAGCAGCCTAAAAACTTGAACTACGCTGCTAATCCCAAGAATGCGTTGGTTTTTCTCATGCCTGGTGTTAAGAAGTTTTCTAGGAGATTAATCAAAGGGATCCATTATTTTGATTCAGTTACAGATGTATTGGGTAAAGTTGCTTCTGATCCTAAGCTTCTAGAGCTTGATGCCGAAGATGAATGTACCAAAGGTAAAGAAGGTCGTGATTGGACAGATGAAGCAAAGTTAGAACAAGATGATCTTCCAACTAGACAACGTCCTTGTTATCTTCAACCTAGAACTCCTAATCGATGTACAGATGTTATGAAGTTTACAGTTGTAGATACAAGTCTCTCTGATGGTAAACCCTATAAAGTGAGAGAGTTGAGAAGTCTTCCGGCGGAAATCTCAAGCAAATTGTCTTTGGGAAACCACGCCGAAGAGAGTGATGAGGAATTGTCTACTGATGAATCAGACTCCGTTGGTACTAATAAAGCTAAGACGGATCATAATAACTCCTCGAGGATTTTCTCCAATGGAGAAACGCATTCTGATGAGAAGGGTTTCGAAATCAGTGCATCAAGCAAGAAGTTTCAGGAAGTTCCACATCCTGCTTCTTCTACTGTACCGGTGAATGCTTCGAAGAACACCAAAAATATCTGTGAAGACAAGCAGCCAAGAAAAGTGATAAAAGCCCACTCAAACAAGAGATTGAAAGAAAACAATGTGCACTTTGTAGCTCCCATTGCCCAGAAGCGTAGGAGACTAACGGCTTGTAGTCGTGGAGAGGCAAACAGTAGTGTCATGGTAAATTCTTTGATGGTTCCAGGAAGGGAACAAGAAGTGTGTCACACCTCGAGCAGCAATGACCTATCGCTGAAGAACATTCCAATAGCTTCTTCTGAGGATAAGGTGTCATCAAGCAGTTCGTCAAAGAGCAGTCCTTCTCAAAGTGCCGAATGTGCTTCTGCTGATCATCATGTGTTAAAGCTTCCTGAAGAGGAACCTCAAACTAGGGCAATGATTGACCTTAATGAACCTCAAGTTCCCCCTGATTCAGAATATGAGATTCTGATGCCAGCATTGACGGAAGACCAAAGTGGTAACACGAAGAGGCCCGATGATGTTTCTGGTGAGTTGAAGACATCGACACATAGTGCTAGTATGGAGCAGCAGCAACCTAGCTTGAACTCACGTAGGCATGGCACTAGAAATCGGCCTCCAACCACGAGAGCACTTGAAGCTCTGGCAAATGGTTTCTTGACTGTGCATAGTAGGCGGCAAAAGAGTAAAGAAGGTGGTTCAAAAAGGAAGTCGACGTCTTCCAGGAGCTCGCAACCAACCCCTGGTTGTATGAGGACTGACTTTAGCAATAGCACAGTGGTTTCCCAAATGGAAGAAGGTGAAGCTGTTGTATCTAAGGGGGGTGAGAGCAACATGTTTGGCAAAATTCAGCATCCACCTGAGGAGATTGGGACGACAATCTCAGGTCCATAAACTGGCAAGATGACTAAACAAGCTTCAATGTGTCACTCGTTCTGTGGTCTAGCTGCACGTGCCATTGATGTCTGTTAACTATCCCAGAAACGCGGGATCTTCGCTGCCAGCTGTGACACCAGAATGGCTGTAAAAGGTCGTTGCTCGATCACTTCACCAGTAAAAGATGTATATGCAACAGGGGGATTGTGATATTCAGCAATAGCAAAAGGGGGAGAGAAATATTCTTCTTCAGGTTCAAAGGAAGAGGTTTGATTGATTCTATTGCAGTTGCAGCATGACAGGAACGAGAAAGATTACTCAGCAATTTCATGCACATTTGATGGAACAAAGGACACAAGTGAT